>JASDQU010417242.1:6296-16298 GCA_032191745.1 Picea mariana
AAATGGTGTGATCTAAATCAACCATTGGAGCGAGCCCATTTTAACCTCCCCAACCATCAGAGTGAGCTCATCAGAGCTCACCCAACTCTCCTTACACTCCATACTCCGACCATCTAACTGTGATGAGAATGCATTGGATTTGATTTAATACTTTTTTGGGAAAATGTGAACTCATGGGACCACATATTATTTTAATATACTTATTGGGAAATGTGCACTCATTGGGGTTTGTATTATTTTAATATTTTTTATGGTCCATCGGGAGAAGTGTTATTACATTATTTTAATGGTTTTTATAGTCCATTGGAACGTTCCATCTAGTGATTTTATTTTAATATTATTTAACCATCGGAATAAACCACTCTAATAGCCTATCAGAGTGGTAAGCCATCAGAGTAAGTTGCATCACTCCTTAATTTATCACTCCAACCACCATGACCCCGAGAGATTATTATGCACACATTTAAACGTGCTATTTTTGGACCTTAGGTTATATTTTGAGGGGAATTTATTATTTTTATTTTTTAATTATTGTAATTATTATTATTTTTTATTTTTTTATTTATTTTTCATTTCTTAATTTTTATTGATTACTAGTTTCTCATAGGTAAGAGGAGCAAACAACCTTAATGGTTCTAATGGTTAAAAACATGTGTTTCTTCCTTGGAGGTCACAGGTTTAAATGCAGAGGGGGTAGGGTAATTATTATTGTTTTACTATTTTTAATTTTACTAAAAAAAAATATTTACATAGGATTAGGGGTAGTTCTTTTTATTAATTTTTGTTGATAATTAAATTAATGTAAATGAATTGTAATTAGTTTTATTTTAATTATTTTCCTATTTTTTTTTTTAAAGGAGAATTAGCTAAAATTTTACTACAAGTCGTGGGTCCCATGTCACCCATGTTCTTATTCAAACTATACATAGGGGATGGAAACCATTTAAATCACTAAGCATTAAACTCTCTTATGCATGTGAAGTTTCTGTTGCAGGTTAAAGATCAACAGTCGAGATTCACCCACAAGCTTGATCGACGACTGCTGAGCGACGTTATTTAAACATGAATAACTTGGGCTACAAGTGTCGGAATCGGTTCCATGATACCTCGTTGTAAAGGTATCGGATAGAGGAATGTAGTGGAAGAGGTATTCGGGACAAAAAGGTGACAAAATATCTCATAAAATGTGGAAAAAGAAACCAGACCATGGATTTGGGGGAAAAAATGGCCATGCAGATTTCAGACATCCATATCCGAGGCTACAAGAAACAAAATCAAGACCAAGATGACTCAATGAAAAGTTAGAAGGGAGAATAAAAAGATTTGATAGCAAGTGCTGGAAGATACTGAGTAGAAATTGTCCAAAAATTTAAACCACAAAAGAATCCTGAATTTGAGACAAGAACAAGCTATGCATCTTGGAGTAGACATATCTTAAGCTACAAGCAATGAAATCGAACCAGAAATAGCTTGATGGAAAGCCGAGACAAAGGAGAAGAAGATTTGAAGATATTAATCAGTAGAATAAAGTTGGAAACTCCCAAGAAATTTCAAGGAACAGAAGATAACACCAATGGACAAAGTCAATGATTTTTTTTAACGAATATCATTTGTAAATTTCCTGAGAAAAAAACAATCACCCATGAGACATTTTAGCTTCTCTTTGTAATGATCACATGTCCATTTTCAAAAGTAGAAGAGAAATTCAAAATATGAGATAAGAAATAGAAGGAAAAGGGAAATGAAGAGTCACTAGAACTGAAGAGTCTTTCTCTAATCTTATAAGAGAGAACTTGTAGGTCTAAATAATGACTTTTTACCTTTGTTAACAAAAGATGGTACTATTACTTATGACAGAATAAAGAGCAAGAGTCATTTTGTAAATCTATGGATCTAGGTAGATGTATATGGGACTATTCTTTATGCATTTATCTTCTAGTTGAGTAGATGGAATTCTGTTGTATGAACTATTTTTGCACTTTGTTCAGTCTGCTCATGTTGTCACATGTTTCCTTGTGGGCACATAAATGATGTTATGCATATATTGTACAACTATTTGGTTGTGTATATGTAACATTATTGTTTTCATTTATCATTAGAATACATGAACTATTTCTGGTTCTGATGGTATTACCTTTCACTATACTCATTCTTTTAGCTTTTCTCCCGGGATAAATCAGAAGTAGTTAGGATTAGATTAGTTTACTTTCAGTTATATTAGACTTAGGATTAATTAGAACTCTTTGGGGGACAATTCTTTAGTCCCCCCCCCTTTTTTTCTTTTAATTATAAGCGGCAATGAGGCCCATATACTCATTGGAAATGCTACACCAAACGAGAGTAGATCTAATTGGTACCTGCGAGCAAGCGTTCTCCCTTACTTACTTGACAGACCATTTGGACCCATCAACACCTCCCTAACCCCTCATGTAGGTAGAATAATATATTTTCCATGTAATAAAATTTGAAAATGAGTTAATAAGGCCTATTTAATAAATGTGAACAAGTTAATTTAAGAAGACCTAATAGAAGCTTCTGCTTCTAGAAAGATCTTCCTCTAGAATGTTCTTTAGAAGATAGAATTAATATAAATAAGAGTAGGAGGCATGAGAAAGCCCTGTATTGAGAATTATTTTAATAGAGTGTTTCTTTATTGGAGGTTTCCCCCTTTAAGAGGTAAGTGAACATTGCTTTCTATCAATAAAGGTATCATTTTTGGTGTTGTGTTTCTCTACATTTTGTTGTTTCGCTGGTATTTTTTGCATTATTTCTATTTTCTTCTTATTGTAATATCTTTGGTACTTATCAAGTGGTATCATAGCACTTTCCCCTACAAAAATTGTGGGATTTTTTTCAGGGTAGAGACATGTACTGTCGACATATTTAAAGCATAGATATTTGTTGCTCAGCAAGTAAAAATACGCTGGGGAAGACTACACGCAAAAAATACATATGGTTTCACATAGTTACTTAGAAACAAATGTTTCACCTTGTTGGAAACCTTTGTAACCCCTGTTGGTACCCCTCAAGTAGTATTGCATTAGACAAAATATGTACTCGGACATCACTCCCACGTACCTTCAGGCATATCGGGAGTCCCTAGGTCTCCTATAACCAGCTCTAGATCAATTGATTGATTGCCTGGATACTATAGTGACACCAAGAAAAACATTTAGGAAGATACTCTCTAGTACATGGGTAATCGAGTAGTATGGATAAGGGTACGATCAAGACTCCTTAGTTGGTGCCCTGAGATATTGGGCTGAGTACTACTGTTCAACCTCACACGTATATCAGAGAGTTATAGCACAGGGAAAACCATTTTCTGTAGGAACCTTGTAAAACCTAACCCTTGGAAAATAAATAGAACAGAAAAGGAACAGATGAGATCTATTTCCACACAACCATGCCTCTTGCATTCTGGTTGCAAAATTTCTACCGAAATTTTCTTGTTAACAATTTGGGAACTTCGTCACTATAATACTCTTCAGGCTAGAGTATAACTCTCTAGGAGTTAAAAAAACAAAAAAATGCCTAGTAGTCTCGCTGGAACCCTTATTCGGGACCTATCCCATTGCATTCCTCTCTTCGCCTTGATTTTTGTGGTGCTCGTAATTTTTAATCCTTTTTTTTTACATGGACCTAACCCCCTTCCTTGTAGCCTTATTTGATACCTATCCCATTGGATTCCCCTTTTCGACCTAATCGCAGTGATATCTATCACTTATCTGTCTTTTTTTTTTCATGGACCCACTACCCTTTCCGACACCCTTATCTCCCACCTATTTCGTTGGATTCATCTCTTTTCATTGATTGTAGTGGTACCCTTAACCATTCATCCCTTTCTGTGTGGAACCACCCTCCCCATTCCTAGGTTTCTATTTTACCATGGCATGCACCTACAACCAAGACCTTGAAACCCACCTCCATTCCACTCTAGACACCAAAATCGAAGACATGAAACAAGAAATGAAGAAAAACACGGAAGACATGATAGCTAGCTTGAATCATTTTCTACCTAGCTCTTCACAAAACCGAATACTCCCAATGACCTTACCACATATGAGCAACCTTTTAACCTAGAAGGTGTTGCTTCTTCCAATTCCCAAACTTTTCGGTCCAACCCCCTTCATTGTGATCTGTGTCTTCTGTGAGTGGAGGTGAACAAATTTGATGGCTTGGATCCCATTGGCTGGGTCACTCAAATGGAACATTACTTCTCCCTGCATGGCATTACTGATGACATCGCCAAACTTCGTTACAGTTTCCTCTATCTAGATCCTGAATGCTGGAAATGGTGGCAATTGCATAAAAAATCATGTCAAGGGTATGTTACTTGGACACAATTTGTGGCCGAACTTTATGAGCGCTTTGACATCGACACACACTACATGGGTGATTTGAACAAGTTGAAGTAGTCTAATATACTGGAAGACTTTATCACTTCATTTGATTAATTGGATTTCAGAACAGAGGGCATGTCTGATGCTTTCTTCAAGGATTTCTTTATTAGTGGCCTAAAGGATGAAATATGATCCTAGGACTTCATGGCTCGCCCCTGGACGTGGTTGGAAGCTACTCAAAGTGCCAAGGAAGCACAATAGGTTGTATTTTTTTAGAACCTAAAATCCTCTTTTCTTTCTTTCCCTAGACCTACCAATCCTTCCCCTTATGTTACTCCTCTCAAGATCCACAAATCAAATCAGGTAGAAATGGTTGAGAACTAACTCAAGGGCCTTTGCTATAATTGTGATGAAAAATATTTTTGGGGGCACAAGTGTAAGGAATAAAATCTTTTTATATCCATTTCTGAGGAGGTCACTGACAAGGAGTTTGAAGTTTCCCTGATGGAAGAACTACCCCCAATCTATGCTCCTATTCCATCCTCTCATCCACCAGAAGTTGAACTGTTGATTTCATTGCATTCCCTCACTAGATTCTCTTCTCCCAAAACCCTCAAGATCATTGGATACATTAAGCATAGGAAGGTCATAATCCTTGTTGATAGTGGTAGCACCCATAATTTTATTCATCATCACGTTGCCTAGGAAATCAATTTCTATATTTGTGTAGTCAACAAATTTCAAATCATGATTTCCAATGGCGGTTCCATGAAATGTGGTGGGTGTTTTCAAAATGTGTGTCTCCAAATTGGTCAATACAACCTAAAATCTCATATGTTTTCTATCGACATGGGAAGTTGTGACATTGTTCTCTGTGCAGAATGGTTACGCACTCTCGTCCCCATCCTCATGGATTTTAATGAATTAACCATGCAATTCCAATATGAGATACAACCATATAAGTTCCAAGTAATCACAGTAGGATACCCTAAGATCATAAGTTCCCATTGAATGGAAAATCTCCTCAAAAAGGTCATTTAGAAATTATTTCCCAACTCCATTCCATTCAAGCAGTTGAAACATCGGTTATGCATCCTGAACTCTGATCTATCCTCTCCAAACACCAAGTTGTTTTTTCCACTCCCCATGGAATTCCCCCTTCCCATGGTGTTCATGATCATTAGACTCCTCTAGTCTCAGGTAGTCTTCCTCCCAATGTTCTCCCTCATCATCATCCCTTTTCCCAGAAGAATAAATTGAGAAAATTGTTCAAGAATTGCTTGACGTGGGTGTTATCTGTCCTAGTACCAGCCCCTATTCTTCTCCTATGGTCATGGTACTCAAGAAAGAAGGAACTTGGTGCATGGGTCTAGACTTTCTCACCCTCAACAAACTCACTATCAAAGAAAAATTTCACATTCCTGTCGTTGATGGTCTATTAGATGAATTGAGTGGTGCTCAGTACTTTACTAAACTTGATTTCCTCTCCAGATACCACTAGATACGTATGAAAGAGGAAGACATTCCCAAGAATTCATTTATAACTCACGAGGGTTAGTATGAGTTCTTGGTAATTCACTTTGGCTAATGTAATGTTCCCTCCACTTTCCAAAGTCTCATGAATCGTGTATTCCATCCTTTTCTTCGTCATTTTGTCTTATTTTTCTTTGATGATATTCTCATTTATAGTAAAACTCGTACATCCCATCTCTCCCATGTGGATCAAGTTCTCCATCTACTCTCTCAGCACCGACTTTTCCTCAAATAATCTAAATGTTCCTTTAGAGCCTTGGAAGTGAAGTACCTGAGTCATATTGTTGGCAAGAATGGTGTATGGGTGGATCCTAAGAAAATTGAAGCTATGCAGGATTGGCCTTGCCCTAAAACTCTTAATAGCTTGCATGGTTTTTTGGGTTTAATGAGATATTATCACAAGTTTGTTCACAATTATGAAAAAATTTATGCGCCTCTCACTGCTCTCCTTAAGAAGAATTCTTTCACTTGGACTCCAACAACTGATCAACCCTTCCACACCTTGAAAGAGGCTATGTGCACGACTCCTGTCCTAGCACTTCCCAACTTTAAAAAGAATTTTATCTTGGAATTTGATTCTTCAAAGAAAGGACAACCTTTGGCCTTCACTAGCAAACAAATTTCGGAGAGACATTTGTGCCAATCAATCTATGAAAAGTAAATGTTGTCTATTTTTCATGTTGTGGATATCTTGCATCCTTATGTATTGGGGCAACGCTTCCAAATTAAAACTAATCATCAGAGCCTCAATTTTTTTCTAGAACAACTAATTTCATCCCCGAAGAAACAAAAATGGGAGACAAAGCTATTTGGATATTATTGTGAGATCATTTACAAGAAGCGCAAAGAAAATGTGGTTGTTGATGCTCTTTCTAGGAAGTATGAAGAAGAAGGGTTTCTCTTTTCCCTTTCCTTCATTGTACCATATTGGCTCCAATATATTCACCAAGAATGGTTGCAAGACCCCAAACTTTCTAGCATCATCCAACAATTGCAACACCATTCTCCAGCTTCTCCAGGGTACTCTTGGCATAATAAAGAGCTTCACTACAAAGGTCGTTTGTGTTCAAGCAATTAATTGCAACTTAAATCCATAGTGTTTTTTGAGCTTCATGCTTCACTGACAATTGGGAATTCAAGGTTTACCAAAACCTATGAATGGGTCAAACGTTATTTTTTCTGGGATGGTATGAAAAAGGACGTCCGCACCTTTGCGTTCGAATGCGATATATGTCAACGAAAAAGGGAGAAACAATAAAAGCTACAAGAACACTCCAACCACTCCAGGCATAGTCAAATCTCCAGGATCCAAGCTGTTCACTAGGAATGGCTGCAAGACCCCAAAATTTCTAGCCTGATCCAACAATTGCAACACCATTCTACAGCTTCTCCAGGGTACTCTTGGCACAATGAAGAGATTTTCTACAAAGGTCATTTGTATTTAAGAAAACAATCACAAACTAAATCCACAGTGCTTTATGAGCTTCATGCTTCACCCATAGTTGGGCATTCAAGGTTTACCAAAACCTATGAATGGGTCAAACATTCTTTTTTTTTCTGGGATGGTATGAAAAAGGGAATCTGTACCTTTGTGGTCAAATGTGATGTATGTCAACTCAAAAAGGGAGAAACAGTGAAATATCCAGGCACACTCCAACCAATTTTGATTCTCCCTGATATTTGGAGGGATATTTCTATGGATTTCATTATTGGCTTACCTAAATCAAGAAATAAGTCAGTTGTAACACATATGACCCCATAATCCTTACTTAGGCTGATGGGGTGTCAAACTTTCCTCTATTTCTAGACAGTTCATTTATCTCAATGAACTCCATAGATGGATTCTTCTCATCGATAGCTTTCCAACAATTGTAACCATGCTCAATTTCGAGCTCTAGATCAAAAGTTACAGCGTCCCAATTTTTTTCAAGCTTTCATTCATTAATTCCACCTCATTGCCACATGGAATTCATGTGGTTTCTTGTCACTCATGCCATATGACATGGAATTGATGTGGCATCTTCCACCTGGCCCATCGGGCCTTCCACATCAATGGCCCCGATCACTTGGAGTTGTCTTTTTATTCATCGGGGTTGTCCTCCCACAGAGTTACCGATCACCCCAACTACCAAGTTCCAATGATGAACATTTGGACATATCCATCTCTAGATCCGAAGGATTTCGGGCTCTATTATTCAATGGCTCTAATCATGTCAGTGCCTCTAACATGCATGATTATTAATGTCCATTCCTTTACACTCTTCTTATGTGATCATGTGGGACCCACAACAAATTGACAGTTGTCATTACATCGCCCCCACTCACCAATCAACGGTCTAGGTATTTTCTTAATTCTTTGTCATTGACACTCCCTCGTCATCGGTACTCCCTTGACCCTGCTCTCGATCACCCCAATTACCATTTCATCATTAGACTCATTCTCCTATCCTCTCGCCAGACATCTAACCTCCCTCCTTCGATGAATGGATGAGATCTCTTGGCTTGCAGGTCTGAAGACCAAGATTAAAGGTGAAGGCCCAAATAGCCTCCTCTCCTAATGAGGCCCTCTCTTGTCTCATTGACCAATCAATGGTCACCACATATCATCTTTTGAGAATATCCACTATTATGTTGGCATGATACGTCACAAACAACATCAACTTTCTCTCTCTCAACCTCTTTTAATCGTCGAACTTTCTCTCTTGACTTCACAACTCGAAATCGTCTGATGATCTCACCCTTCAACGTATGGATGAGATATAATCACCACACCAAATTCAACGACTACGATGGCTCTAGGTCTTGTAAGTCATCACAATCTGACAGTAACCACCACAATGGATATAGCAATCCAGAATCCACCATAACCACACTTTGATAGATCAATGGTCCTTGTTGACTCGAAGTACATCCTCTCCAAGTATCATATCCTACTTATAGGAAGGGATATGCTCTATTCTTTATTTAGAATCAACAACTACAATTCATCCCATCTCAAAACACATTATTTCTGTAGATTAACAGTCTGGATTTAGATTTAGCCACTTTAGGAATTCTCCCAAGTGTTTTCTAAGGTTTACCATGTCTTTAGGAGGTATTCAAGAGCTCTCGCCTTGCCCCGAAAACCACTAGGGAATTCCCTCTTCACCACTTAGGTGGAGATTTGCCAATTGTGAGCTATCCATACCAAGACAAGATATTTCACTGAAGAATTAAAGCTCTTTGAATTGCACATATACCTCTCTCAAGAAATGAGACATTCCAATGCCTATCTAAGGGAACCTCTACCCATACCTCCTAGTAAGGGTTTAAATAACACGACCATTCAAGGATTGGGAGTCCTTGCTTTCTCTGAGCCTAAAAAATATCCCAGGCTTAACAACCCTCTCTGGCTTCCCTCGGGCCACTGTTATGGTTAAGGTTTCATTGCTTCGAGGAGGAATATTATAGGACATCCTTCCTCTTGGACCTCTCACTTGTCTCTTACAGATCTGACCCCCCTTCTCAGGAACCCTTTTACCACAATGGTTAATCCATAGTGCACATTGGAATTCATAGACACATGTTTATTTTTCCTTAATTTAGAACAATTACAGTGTGTTCATGTTTATATGTGCAATACACATGTGATACCATTCAGATAAACTATCATAAAAATACAAAGGCTCCCTAATGTATAAACAAACAAACCCATAAATAAAGCATACACATTCACCCCAGTATTACAAGCATAAATCCTTTGTTTTTAATTAATTTACAATGAGTGAGAAATACTTGTCTATTTTACAAGATGTATCCATCCAACTGATTGTAGGTGTTTGCCTTTCCACCCAACCATAGGCTCTACATGCTCAATCTCTTAAGCAGTAGGCCACCCCTGTGACAAGCCATGATACCACCGGGGGATTCTCTCACTGTTGACTCATCAAGTCAAGAAAATAACTCAGGAGGTTACACTCCTCCACTTCTCTAGTAACAACATAAGTTTCCCTTCCTTCCCACGTAGCTTAGTACCTCCATGGGGTTTATCAGATGATTTCCCAGCTAGATTTCCTTTGCATAAGAGACTCCCTTCACAACTATACTTTCCCTAAGAACCCTCTCCTTCTAGTGTTAGTTTCTTTCC
>JASDQU010417244.1:0-10277 GCA_032191745.1 Picea mariana
AAAGGATGACATTAAAAAAAAAAACCTAGGCCACCAATACAGAAGATCTGGATGAAGGAACCCAACCCCAGATCCACGCAGAAAACTGACTGATCATAGGAAACAAGGCTCCACAAACCCAAACGTAGCATGATGGAACAAACTTTGGCCAGCACAAAAAAACCACACCAGAGACACTCCAGATCCGCGCCCAGGAGAGAGCTCGGCCACCTGCAAACATGAATACCTTCACGTGCAGACCCAACACTTGGGATCGAGAGTTTGTCTCTAGGGTTTCCCCCAACCGTAACCCATTACCGTGAACACCTTCCTTTATCCCTCTAAATACTTAACCATTGTGCACCCTTAATAAGTTTATGAGGACAAAGGAGATTAATGCGTCATTTCTTTCATATTCTTTCTTGTTATCAATGAAAAGACTCTTTTAAAGTTCTAGAATATGTGGGCCTTTCATGTTTCTTTCCTTGAATGTAATACAAAATATTTAATGTTGTGATGGATTTGAAATTTACCTTACATTTTGTGTAGTTGTTATCTTTGTATAATATTTCTACAAAATATTATATCTTATGAGTAAAGGTTCCTAGTCCATTTCTTAGGAATTCTTGATGCATGTATATTCTTTTCAACATTTTCATTTATTTGAGTGATAAAGATTTGGAGTTTGCTATTTAGCACTCTCTCATTTTCATATAATTGTCCCAAGATATTCAAAGATAAATCTTTAAAGAATTTAAAGAGGTGTACCACCTCTATAAAAACATAGGGGGATTAATATTCTTGTGAGGTTGTTGTTTCGATCTTAGCCGATTCAAACATCAATAGGTATCAAGAAAATTCATGTGATTAGGTTCCCCATAATTAATTCTTGGGAATTCATGTTCGAAATGTGTATCCCCACAAGGCAAACACTAGGGGTTTCTTCCAGGTTCACAATAATAAAAGATGGTAAAGTATCAGGGACTCTTCGCTTATGTGCCACCCTTTGGATTCGTTCTTGAAATTTCTCCTAGTTGGTGATTTTGTTCATCATCAAGGTTTGGGTTTGGGCAAGGTCCCTTATGGCTTCATCTAATTGTTTATCCTTTGCAATATTTGTGTGCAAGGATGGCCCAACATCGGTCTTACGGGTAATAAAAGCTTCAACCTTACAGGAGGAAAGATTAGCCTCAATCCTTGTAGCTAACTCTTTGGATTCTTCAAGGGTATTTGGGGTATTCTCCTTTAGCATGAAACCCAAATTCCTTGGGAAGGCCTTGGTTTAAAGGAAAATAATATGTTCTCTTTTGGGGAAAATATTGATAGGAATTCGTTAAAACAACTTTTCAAATCTGGTGTTAAACTCTCCGCAACAACATGTTAGGGTCTTATCTAGTGCCCCATCTCTTTAGAAAGGTATCTTCAAGGTCATCCCAGGTCTTAATACTTTTGCTAGGGAGACTATTGTACCACCTCCTAGCCTCATCAACAAAAGTGGAGGATAAAATTTTCATCACAAAATCCTCCGCATCATTACTCACGAGGTTAAGTTAAAAAAAGGCAAAGAAGTTTCTTAGGTGCTCTTCGACAGTAGTCACATCATTACCATAAAACACAGACAACCATTTTTCAAACTTTGGAGGCATTTCATGAGGGGTTAGTTAATATAATGAAGTCCTTCATGGGTTTTCATTTGTGGAGTCGCCATATGATTCCCCCAAGAGGATCATCAAATCAAGGTGAAGGAACTACCCTCAGTGGAGTTTCCAAGTAAACTTGTAAGGTAATGGATTTAGGAGAAGTTTACCAAAGATATGTCATTGAGGAGAATGAATCAATCCTCCTCAACAATGGCACCAAAATATTATTGTAGGATTTGTACTTGTGAAAATCCCTCCACAAGATACCCAAATCTTGCGTAACTATGGAAGAACCTACCACTCTCACCTAAGTAGGGACTTCCCTTTTTTTAGTGATGGAAGAAGTCAACCACAAGGGAGGCTTCCCTAGTGACTTCAAGGGATCAAATAAAACGTTTAGTAGCCAAGCCTACCACCCTCGGTCTTGATCACCGGATGATTGGTCTAGGTCACAAAAAAAAAAAGGTTTGAAGATGATTTGGTACCTACCCAAAACAAAAACACTTTGCAACATATACATATACATATACATATACATATACATATATACATATACATATATACATATACATATACATATACAATCTAACTTGTCTAGTGTCATATACATATACATATTCATATACAATTTCAATAAACAATATTCCTTGCAACAAATAACAATTTCACCATAAACATTAATAACATAAACAATAATTGCAGAAATCCAGTTACTTCATCCAATAAACCAAGAGAATGTAACCCTAATTGCAGAAATATCCATCCAAAATAAGAAAATCCATCCACAAGAGACCTTTCCAAGTATAGCTCATAAGAGAGAAGAGCTAGTTACCCCGAAAGGGAAAAAATTTCAGAAGTGTATCTCACAAAGGCGAGAGAATGACGATGATAAAATGAAAGTGAGGCTAACCTTCTTATATGAGACCTAGTGTCTTAATTTGTCCACATAACATAAAAAATTTACAATTCAAGTGAGGCCAACCCCTCATTTAACCTTTATAATGTGTAATAAATGAAAAATACACAAAAATAGACCAAATGTGTGAGACATCAAGCCTCCAAAGACTAAGGTAGGGCCTACAAAGGATATGTGGCATCCTCCAAGGTGAATCAATGTCAAGTGAGGTGTCCTCATTCAAGGTCATGCCAAATCATTTCCAGTACCTATCCATCCCTCAAACCCTAACAACATCAAACCCTAGAAGGTGACATCAAGGTCAAGAGGGTGATGTCAAGGGCCTCAAGGTGTTGCATACAAGGAGAGGAGGGTTGCATCTCATCTCCACATGATGTCTGAGTCACTTCTACTGCAACGTCCTTCATCTCGTGGGTAGATAGACCCTAGGGTACCTTGCCTGGCCTGTGGGGATACCAACCCATATGTGGGCCATCATGACTGAATCTTCTCAAACCAAGCCCATCTATCCATCATTCAAGGTTTTGGGGATGTGAGAGCCAATATCTATGGGTGGTGAGTCACCAGATGACCCACTGCTCTCCATCACATGTGCCAAAGTCCTGCAAAGGGGCACAACATCTCGAGGACAAGCCCATGATGTCCCTCAAAGAACCATGTTAGGTCCATTCAAAAAAAATCAAAATATAAAACATGGTTAGCCAAAGTTCATAAGAAACATTAGTCCTTAAAACATGCAAAGTAAGCTGCAACTTAAGATATAATCCATGTAAGACAATTCACCTAAGTATCCTCTTTAAGCATCACACCAACCCATGAGCCCATGCGAGTTACCAAGTTTAAGTATGGGAGGGCCTTCATCCAACCCTATTAGGTGTGCCACCTAAATAGGAAATAAAATAACCCATGTAGAGGGACAGGTTCTGAGAATGACAAGGGAAAGTAAAAACCCTTCAAGAGTAAATGTGATAGTGATATGGTTTTAGGGCTTACTTCATGGCTCATGGTGTCAATGAATCCATTTCTATGAGAACCTTTGTGGAGGGTGCAATTTCTCTTGAGTTACCCCATATTTATGTGTTATTTTTTCCAAATCCATTTATCAACCATTAATCTATTTGAGGTTTCAAGTTGTAGCATTGTTATTTGGGATCAGGGTAGGCATTGAAAGAGTAGAGATCAAGTTTGGATTGGATTTTTTTATTCTTTTTTTCTATCATTCATTTCTTTCTTTAGCATCAATTTCTTATTCTTTTATTAGCAGTTGCAATCAACCTTTGGGCCTTCAAACCCTCTTCTCATGAGAGAATGGACCATGACCCATTGCCAAAGTTTAGTACACTATGAGAGGCCCCAAGATGGAAAGTTTAAAGTATGGCGGGGAACATAATGTTACCCTTGTGAGGGACCCCCAATAGTACCCCTTTTCCCTGGGTGGTGACAACATGAGACTAGGGCATAGAAGCTGATCACCAAGGTGAAACAAGGCAACTGACATAATTTCCTAAGCCAATGATCCATTATCCAAATTCAACCAAAGATCTTCATCCACATGATTGAAAAATTAAGCACAACACTTTGCATGAATGAAGGACTAACATACCTTATGGTGACGATGGCTTACCATCTCCCATACTTTGGGTTGCTTGAATGTGACGATCCTTGGTTGACCTGTACCTATAAAGGCGAATGAGGGGGGTTGTTGGGATGCCATCTGTGGACATGCTAATCATCATCATGGTCAGGATGGTGTTCTCCATTCCGGGCCATGTGACATAATTTCCTCTGGTTACCCATAGGCATGGGGGGGTAACAAACCCCACCTACTTTTAGTTAAAAGTTTAAAACATATTTGTGACCTTTACTCTAAAACAATTATATTCTCTCATAAAATTGAAATTTAATTAAAATTAAAAGGTTGTTGAACTACCTAAATGCTTTGTGCAAAGATAGAAGGGTGAGAAGTCATGAATGTTAAAGAGAAAATTTGGTGTGAAGGGATGTATTGAAAGGTGGTAAAGAGATATTGAGTAGAATTGACTTGTGGTGTTCTTCAAGGTTATTTATTTCCTTTGAAATATGTTTGCACTTTTTAGAAGTTCTGGCCTGATTTAGTGCTAATTATTGTTACTTTTGCAGATTTTGATGATGATTTTATGTCTCTTGAAGTGATAAAGACCAAAGCTTGTAATTCTGCCTCTTTCTTTGTGCATTAGTTTCCTTTGTATGACTCTTATTACATCTTTGGCTTCTAAGGACATATCTGGTCCTGATCCTCACATAGATCTGTAAAGACAAATTTTGTTTTGAATTCAGATTGGTCTTTAATAAAGTTTATTTTCTTATTACTTTCTCATATTTTGGCTTATTGAAATGCTTTTATTTCAAATATTTTTTATTGTTAAATTTACATTACTTTAGCTTATTTTGAAGTTTCTTTATCGAGTTAATATTATATTATTTTATTCTTTACTAGTTGATTGATATAAGTTTTCAAAATATATAAAAATTTAATATCGCTTTAAAAAGAGATTTTCAAATCTCAAATATTCAAATTCTAGATATTTGGTTGTAAGAGTAAGTGATATAAACCCAGGGTAATATTCATGCCTATCTCGCCTAGCTTGATGAGATTCGAAGACGTTTTTGTGAGAAACATCAAAGTTCCTCTCGCATCAACATATTTTTTGGCAACCATACTAGGGAGTTATCTAACTCTCTGGTTCTTTTTCTTCTTTTGATTTAATGAACTTGTCTACCCCTCAAGAACCTAGTATAAGATTTCATTTGCTTGACCAAATAAGTATTACTTCATGTTTATTCGATTTCATTCTAGAGACCGTTGTGTAATTTCCTATGATATTAAAATCCAAGAATAAAGAGAATCCCTCTAAAGGAAATATTGTAACCATCTCGCCCATTAGGAAGTTGTTTTATGTCCATACAATCTCATATCTCATGAAGAACGAGAGGCAAGTCCACTGAATTCGACCCAGTGGTTGAAATTGGAAGAAGAAAAGTAATCTTAGAGAACCTCCAACCCAAACTTCGATGAACCATGTATGATTCTAAAACTGAATACTTCTTCTAGTTGTTCTAGTACTTCAAGTGCAACCTGTTCATCACAAGATTCTACCTGTAGAATGTGGTGAGTACCTGCACAAGAGATCTAGCTAGCAGAAGAATGGACACATCTTGCAAAAGTGAGAAGACAAGAGAAAATTTGGAGAGAAAAAAATAAAATTGTATTAACCAAATGAATGAATGATAATTTACACATGATATACTATGTATAGCTCAACTAATGCGCACTATAAGAGAAGATAATGCGCCATAGTGGTGGTCTAGAGAGATATGGACACACATGCAATTACCAGAGTTAACTGCCACCTAGTCGTAGTTAACTAGTGTGATGTAGTCTTTAGTTAACTGAGTGAAATGTGTGGAAGTGAGAGAAATACATGCAACTGTTCATGATAAAATTGAGGTTTCCATGCATGAGTGATTTCCACTAGTCTAACTAAGTGTAACTGACTCTAAACTGAAGAGAATATTCTCCTAGAATGTAGGAGATTCTCCTAAAAAATAGGAAACCCTCAATAATGACTAATAAACATAGGAAAATAAGGAAAAATATTCTAGGTGTGTGTAATATCTCCAACACCCCCCTGAACACTACTATGAGGTAATGAAGAATGGGTCCCAACAACTAAGGCCATGTTAGGTGTTGACACAAAGTTTAATTTTTCTACCCTTTAAAACCGAAGCTTCGTCTTTTCCTAAGTCATGGAGCTACCCTTAGTCCAAAAAAGGGAGTCAGAGTCTTCCGTTCCTTTTCAGGTTTCGAGGTTCGATTTTTCTCAGGGTATGATCTTCAACCATCCCATTTTCCCGGTGCCGAAATCCTGAAACCGTTTAACATATTAAAAAGGTAAAAAAGGGGGGGAATAAATAAATGTCACATTTTCCGTTGTGCTCCACAAAGTACTCTTTAATCCGTAATCAATTAAACTCCTGAACACAGTCATCTTTCCCCTAATCTTTCGCTATTCGGGTTTCCTTCTACTAAGTGTTTTCGAACTCTCATCCTTCGAAACTCTCGATCCTTTATTTTTCGAAAAATAAAAGTAAAAAATAACTATTCACTAATCTTGATTAATTAAAGCTTTAATACGAATGATTAGTGCCTCAGTAATCCTATCGTAATTTCACGATCCGGGGTTTGCTTATGACATATCCCCTGACAACAGGATCCCCGAAGTTCCGAAATGCGAAATTGCGTTTTCTTTAAACAAAGTCTAATATTAAAGTTAAGTCGTTTTCAAAACATGATTAGTGATAACTAAGCTGCTTTTCGCATCTCGGGAATTGAGGAAGGCAACGATTTTCAGAATTCCAGTTTCGAAATAGTCAATATTCGACAGTATTAATAACGGGTAAATGAAGATATTTTTGACGCGAAAGCGTATCTCCAGGCATATCTTTCCTTTAAAGCATTAATTTTTCATTGCCTGCATCAGTACGCTTGTTACAACACAAATTAAAGGTTAATAAAGGTCTTGTGTTTCAAATTTCATTCTTATCCTTTACATCTGTAGCAAGTCGCATTTATCCAGTTTTATACACATTTTCTATGTGAACAGGTTTTTGGTCCAATGCAACTACCATGGAACCTAAGAAGGCCACCAAGAAAAGCGAGGAAGTTGCAGAGAGCTCGAGTCCAGACGGAGACGTTGTATCTGATACAATACCGCATGCCACTGATTCCATAAAATCTTGGAGGTAGATTTTCGAAACTCTCGATTATGAAATTAAGAATTTGCCTCATGATGCTGACAACAAACTCCGAGACATAGCGGAGTTTGAACTTCACAAAGTGGCTACACGGCCATGACTCATGACTTATAACGACATGATCAGTTGGGCCTTAGAGCGAACAGACGTGCAGTCGAGAAGCATTCTGGACAGTCGAGGGGTTATCATTGGCTCTTTCAGACTGGAACATATACAAGTAATATATAAACCATCTCCCAATCCCAAGTATATTTATAATAAAGATTTAGTGAGTGAGTTTCAAAAGAAAGAATGTTTTGAGTTAGACCAAACGTATCCTGGCATAATTAAAGACTGGTAGAGAAATGAAGCAAAATTCAGGGTTGACACACATGGTGTTTACGCCACAACCTCTTTAAATGAGTATATGGTCTATGTGGAGATGATGTTATGTAGACTTTTTTGTAAGAAAAGTCCTACCCACTTTCCTGCAGAATGGGTACCTCTTTTGCACGAGGCTGCAGAAGGTTACAACTTCAATTGAGATAAGATTTTATCCGATAACATATCGAAGGAGGTCATGGAATATCAAACTGCAAGATCAAAAGGTCGACCAATAGCCTTTTATATGTCTGCATACATCATGGATGCTATATGCTTCTCAACTCCTTTCCCTTTGATGAATTGGAGTTGGAATCCGACTAACCCGGAACCTATTCATGAATATCATTCTAAACTTTGGAAAGAAAATGCCAAGGACTCATTCTATGAAATCTATCATTTCGTGGTAATACCACTACATCAGATGCTGTATGGCTGTACACCTCCCCACATTTCAGAGTTGGTCATAGGAAACCTCAAGGCAGTTGCTGACTAGTTTATAGAGAATTTCTCCTACATCAGAGTTTTCAGATGTTCAATCCCTTCACATGCGCTGCCTAAATTCCTCCCTGACAGACTGGTGTGCCAAGAGGTAGCTCATCAAATAGTAACACGTGGAATTGGGATAGAACTAAAGACGGATCAAAAGAAATCTTGGCCGATTATTCCCGTTCAGATTGGGAAATTTTCATTACTCAACTTTGGTCATTCCAAAGTTGAAGCGGCAGCGCTGGAGGAGGTAAAATTGGTAGACCTTGAACACAAGAAGCACGACCCTTACTAGTTAGTGGGAAAACACATGGCCCACTATAATATGAAGGCTTATGAACATGAGAAGTCAACTTGTGATGACATTTTCAAAGGGACTAGGACCTATGAGGAGATGTTAGAGAGGGTACATACACTGCCATACGATTTGCAAGCTAGTTTTCAGACCTTCCAGAAGCATAGACGAAGAGGTCTGCCCAAAGTACTGCAAGGAGAAGCAATCACCCTTCATCAGGAACAAGAAGATACTCCTCTAGGTTTCAGACAATAAGCACAAGATAAAGTCAATCCTGAAGAATTTCCACAGGAGACTGAAAGGTCTTCACAAAATGAAGAGGCCTTATAGACAAAAAATATAGAGACAGAAGCAGAGAGGAGGCCCAGGACACCTCCTGAGTCTAGTAAGTCTACTCCTCCTTCATCACCTGCTGTTGATGTCAATATAACTAAGGCCATAGGAGAGACAAGATCTACAGAGCTAGGAAGTCTCGTAGCTTCCTTAACCCCTTTATAGTTTGCTTTTGGACTCCCACAGATGGGAGCCAATATGTTAGCGATATCACCCCTATCTCTAGAGATGAGATCCCTCCTTCTGATTATTTTTTCAGCAAAAAGAGGAAGGATGTCCTAAAACAAGAGATGTATATGAGGGAGGGGAGTATGGTTAAGAAGCATAGGGCCTTGGTAGATGGCCAAAATTTGGAGGATGAGGATTTCACTACAGAGGTAGCAGGCTCCATGGGAGCCATGACAACATCAAACCTTTTTACTGTGGAAAACATGACAACAAGGATAAAGAAGAGTAACCACATAATAGCTCAATTGCAAGACCGGTTAAAGAATGATGAGAAAAACATTAGAGAAGAGGTAAATAAAATCTTGGAGTAGGCTAGAGCTGTTGAAAGGCAAGAAATTCAATCACTAAAATCAAGCCTGGACGAAATGAACTAGAGAATACAAGCAAGTCAGGTATAGGTTACTCAACAAAAGGAGATCGTAGAACAACTACAGGCTAAGTTAAATTTGATAGAAGGTCGGGTTGTAGACTTAAAGGCTTTCCAGACCCTCTCGTTGGAAGCACATACAAAAATAGAAGCTACACAGTAGAAATTGATCTCCAAAATAGAGATCATCCAGAATTACTTTCAAGAGGTAAGCAAATCTCTTGATAATATTATTTTACTGGAAAAGGAGGCTAAAGTAGCAAGGAATACCTTCCAGAAAGCAGTTGCATGTTCAGGAAACAAAGAGATGGCAAAAAATCTAAAGCTTTCTATCCCATAACATATAAGAGGAGACATCATGCTCAAGGTATGGGAAACAAATATATCCGAGAACAAGAAGATAGTCAAAGAAATCAAAGACGACTGTGAAGGAATCTTTGATTCTTTGGATAAGAAAGCGTTAGGTATTGAAAGAAATGATTTCTATGAGCCACTGAGGCAGATAAACATTGAGAAACAACAATTGGACTACAAACAAGGCTTGAAGGAGATTCAGGCGGAAATTTCACAGTTGAAGGAAATCGATGCCAACCTAATAGACAGATGGCTGGTATAGCCCAATTTAAAGTTGCAAGTGATCAGGTTTGCCGATAAAGGTTTTGAAGACCAGTTTCCAAAGGTACAAAGAAATTTTTATCTGTTTGAGACTAAGGATCTTCCAACACCTCCTAGAAATTTTGTTTATTTTCTGGAGAAATGTATTGAATGTATAGAATCAAAGGAGGGAGAGAAAAGAGAAAGAAAAACCCTAGAAAAATGCTTAACTCTGTTGGAAGGTTATTTTTCTGTTCACATTTTTTCTGACAAAGAAAAGAT
>JASDQU010417248.1:7849-18181 GCA_032191745.1 Picea mariana
AGCACCCACTTGCTGAGAGCACCAACTCTCACAGAATCCCAGCACCCACTGGGTGGAAGCACCAACTTCCAATCTGTCTCAGCACCAACTGAGTGAAGGCACCAACCTTCAAATTCTACAAGCACCCACTTGCAGACAGAGACATCAGTCTCCCCTAGCACCACCCTACCACCCTTGTTTCTCTGGTTGCAACAAGATGGAAGCTACAACTTCCTGTGTTCAAGCACCTACTTGAACTTCTGAGGACAACAGTCCTCCCGAGCACCTCCCAACCTCCCTCTTTGCTCAAAATAATTAAATACACATTCAACTTTACAGATAAATCAGTTCTTACCAGTCTTTCTTTGTTCTTTAATTCTGGTATTCTGTTCACTGTTCTGCTACTCTTCTCTTATTCAACATGTCTGCTCTATGTCTTGTCTTCTGTCATTCTACTCTGCTTTTGTTCTGTCCATCATGTTGCTCTTCTTCTGTTCTCGTTCTGCACAGTTCCTTCACAGTTTTCTATTCCTCTTCTCATCTTCTTTTTCTTACTGTTTACACATTTTTCATTCAGAACGATTAACCCAATTCGGTCTGCGTCATTTTCTTTTATACTACAAACCTTAATGATTCCACTTCCCCTTTCAATGGGAGATCCAACGACATCTGTCTTGGCAAATGAAACGCTAACAAATTCATCATTTTCAGTCGGTTTCACTTAACTTATTTACAAATGAAGCGTTATTTTGTGATGAAAAGCAACCCTCCGATCAAGGTTTGATCCAACGAATCAGATCAAATCGGGATTTCATATATCGCGATTTCGGCACTTTCGATGACATAAATTTTATGTCCACGGGAGTCACGATATTCCGATTCGCGATGTGCTTCAGCCCTCCTGGCTGAGCCCTGGTCCACGTGACCATTAGCACATGACCTCGGTCAAACCTCGCATCAGGGTTTCGGCATTTAACATGTCATGATACACATGCCTGTAGAATCCCCGATCCCCGATTCTCCGATGAGCTCTATTCCTAAACTTAGCCCCTTCTAGCTACACAATGGTCCATATGACCATCTATCAAGTGACCGCCACCATACCACTCGTCGGGATATCGGGGTTTTCAAAGATAATGTGCATATGTCCCCTGGAGCTGTGATATTCCGATTCCCGACCTCCTATCTTCTCCTTACACCTGTCCTCCACTGACACTTGGGTGGCCCACAGGCTACGATTATGTCACGATATCGTGTATCGCGACTTCGGCATTTCTAATGTCGCAAGTTCTTGTCACTTCCAAATTGTGAAACCCGAAACTCTGACACAGGGGATGATCAACGGTTCAGATTCATACTTAACCAACGGCTGTGATCACTTCGCGAAATCGCATATCGCGATTTCGGGGTTTTCAATGATGAGTGTGCTTTGCACTTTGAACTCGCGATGGTCGATTCTCCGATGGAGTTATCTCTCTTGCAGCTTCTACCGATCTGATGGTCCTGGTTCTTTTGGGAAATTTGGATGGGATCCAACGGTCATTGACTCTTCTTCCTTTTTCCTCTGTAAGCTCTTTCTGCTGCACTTTGAACTCACGATCGCCGATTCTACGATGAATGAAATCAACGGTCCAGATTACTTCTTTAATTTAATGGCTGCGATCAAATCGCAAAATTGCGTGTCACGATTTCGGGGTTTTCATTAACATTGTTCATGGACTCATGAACCTCCGATTCCCAATTTGCCGATGAGCATATCTCCCTCGCAACTTTTGAAGATCTGACGGTTGTCGGCCTGTCGGGAAATTTGGGTGGGATCCAATGGTCACCATCTTCCTTCTTCTCAGCAAACTTATGTATCTCGAGCGTTTGTGGGCATCTTCTTCCATGCTGTTCCTCCTGATATTTACATTCAAATTTCTTATTCTTCTATCCTCACTGTTGTCATCAATGAAAAGCATTCACTACATTCTGTCCACTGAATTTGCCAACAAGGTTTACATCATTAATGATCATAGGGGTGACAAAAATAATGTGTAACAGTGAGCCCCCCAAAGTATCAAGTTAGAACAGAGTGATAGTTGAAATACTTTATCGAGTGTGTGTAGGGAACAAGGAACACATCGGTCAGAAACCAGCCAACAAACAAGGAAATATAGTACAATAATATATCATCATTGAGGTAGGCATCCCCATACTCAGAATACAAATGACTCAAATCATAAATGTCGACATGAAAATATCCATGTCAAGTAATACAGGTCATGTCCACCAAACATATACTGTGGATCCATGCCATTATGACCCAAATATGAACATAACCACCAAAAATACACTGTGGATCTGTGTTAAAGACTCAAATTTGACAATAACCATGAGACATACACTGTGGATCTATGTGTTAAAGACTCAAATTTGACAATAACCATGAGACATACACTGTGGATCTATGCAACAATACAATCTGAATATACTCCAATGCAACCTGAATCTGTCAAAAAATATTTGGGGTCTTCATCTCCACCACTCTATAGTACGAATCTAACCATGTGAATACATGTGCTGAAGTCGAACATGGTAGAAACCACTTGATTACCGGTCATTAATAAATATTGTTAACAAGTGCGAGGGAAATCACCATTAATGTCAATAATTCCTAAGGTGCACTAGTACAATCAAACGGGTGTGAATTTATGAGTTGAAGTCGAACACTCGGCAAAATCTCCTTATCAGGGGTCAATAATGAAAACCCAATGTCGAAAGCGAGGAAACCTGCCATTGAGGCATGCAAGTTCAAAGGTACCAATTAGTTTCTAATTATAATTCTTGGATAATGATTTTAAGTCGACAGGAAAAGACTGGTCACATGAGGGCCTTAATGTATCCCCCATGAATGACACAAAACATATAACAAGATTTGAAGTAGATCAGAGTAATAAGTGATTCAAGACTGACTCAGAGATGGCTGACACGATAGAAGTCTTAAGGACTACAAAAATGGCCAAAAAAATATAAGGATTTCCAGGTTGAACTTATTTTTGAACATATTTATGACACGAAAACTATCTTGGAAACACTAACTCGACAGCAGGGATCACATAACAATGGGTAATCCTATAAAGGAGTATGACCAAGAGACAAGTGGATTTTCCAACTTAGACACAAAGTGAGTGAAAGGGTGTCATGTTCAAAGGTGACTCTTCCATAGAATACAGGTGATATAGATGGATATCGATGGCCACCCACCTTTTCCAACTGGCTCAAAACAATTTTCTAACAATTATGGCAATTTACTATTTATAGCAGTTCTAACTTTCGGGGCCATTTTGAGGGCCTAAATGAAGGTTTTTCAGGATATAGATCCTCAATTATATATGTAGGCATGATTGATCCCCCAAAATGAATCTACTCGATGATACCTTTCCAACGGGCTATCACACACCTAAAACGGAGATCGCATGCAAATGTTACGAACCCAGGAAGTTGATGTACTAACTTACCCAAACAGGGCCCACATGAATTTTGGCGCTTCATTTCCTAGGGTTAGGTTTTTGGATGTCTAGGGTTTTTGTCATTCTTTTTTAGTGTAAAAATTCCTTCAGAGCCTCATTTTAATCTTCTTCTTGCGAATCTGTGCAACCATCACATCTCTTCTCAAAGATAATCCGCCACCATTCCAACAATCTTGTTTCCGCTGCATTTTACAATTTTATCTTATTTTGTTATTGAATAGAAAACTAGTTTTACTGTATCTCTGTTATTTTGTGTTAAGAACCTGTTAATAATATGTATTCATTTCATTCTACTCATAAAATCTAGATCAGTGGTATCAGAGCAGTCTTCTCCTTGTCATCTTAATGCATGTCCCCAGCGAGGTCAGAGTACAAAGAGTTGGGTCTCGAGCTTGTTTCTCTTGAGGAAAGAATCTCTCGCATGCCCAAGTGACCTCTCATGGAAGGATAAAATAAATATGATGGGACAGGAGATCCTTTCAAAATATTGATTGAGGAAGCCCTCATGCAACATAGGAATGAGATGATGGATAGTTTCACGCAAATCCTTTGACGACTACCAACAGGCGACACATCTTCTTCGAATGGAGGCACCACCCCCTTGAAGGTACAAATAAACTTTGATATTCCTATATTTGAAGGTCAGATAGACGAAGATGTTGTAGACAAGTGGTTGAATCTACTAGAAGGGTATTTTTCTGTCCATAACTTTTTGAATAGATAAAAGATTACTTTTGTGCTCCTCAAAGTCATTCCCCATGTCAAAGATTGGTGGGAAACTTTCTGTGAGCAAAAGGAAACAGAGGAAACCTCATTATTTTCAGCCACGACCACCTGGGAATCCTTCAGGGATGCTATTAAGGAACAATACTACCCTGTTGAAAGTTATAATGACCTGTATACCAAATGGAACACATTGTAGAAAGAAATATACCAAGCAGTGCCAGATTTCACAAATATCTTCCATACCTTGCGCACCAAGATGGGTATCAAAGATTCAGAGCGACATCTCGTGCTCAAGTATAGTGGTGCTCTGCATAGATACATCTAGACCTAAATGGAATTTCTAGACACTCATCCTTGGGCGCGGCCTACCGATATGACGTCAAAATCGAGCAGAAGCTCAAACAAAAGACGCGACAATTTGGGCCTAGGAACCCCTCACAACAAAAGCCAGGAAAGGGTGGCCCCAACCCAAAGAACAAAGGATAGAGAAAATATGGAAAGTATCAAGACTACCATTCCAAGCCATAAGAAAAGAAGGACATCGAAAATACAAATAAATATACCGGGAAGTGGTGCAACTTCCATAAGAGCCCTTGGCATAAAACTATCGACTGCCGCTCAAAACAATCACTAGTGGCCGAAGTGAAAGCCTCTGAATCAGATGCGAATTTTGACTCTAAGCTAGAACTAGAAAGGGGAAGATGGATCATTGATGCAGAACCCAGTGCCACCATTGCTACCACCAAGCTCTAGCTTGGTGAAACAAACAAGCCAAAAGAAGGAGAGCGCCTCTTCCATTCACAGATGTGGGTAAAAGGCACCCCACTGCATTTCATCGTTGATAGTGGTAGCCAGAAGAACCTCATCTTAGCAAAGGTCATCAAGTGGCTGGCCCTGCCAACAATGCCACACCCACAACCCTACACCATTGGATGGCTCTACTAAGGGAGAGATATCCACATCATCCAACAGTGTCAACTGTCGTACGACATCAAGCCCTTCAAAGACGAGGTATTGTGTGAAGTTTCTCCTCTCGAAGTTTGTGATGTTCTTTTGGGCCAACCTTATTTATGGAAACGTCATGTTTTATATGAGTCTAGGCCTCGTAGTGTTATTATTACTTTGAACAAGAAATTGTATAGGATACCTGAGCCAGTCCCACCTAGTGTTATTTCTCTATTATTTCTCTGATCTTTGCTGAGCAATGCAGGAAGGTCATCTCTCAGAGGGGGAATTTTGTCTTCTTCATGATTCACTCTTAGAATAAGTGAAATATCATAGCCACATCTAGGGTTTCTGTGGTCGACCTCTCCACACAACAAAAGCAAGTAGATAAGGTCATGGAGGAATACTCAGATATCTTCTCCTCACCTACAAGGGTACCCCTGCACTGCCAGGTCAAGCACCCCATCTATATAACCTCTGGTGCACCACTGCCGAATGAACCAGTCTATCATCGCTCTTTGTTAGAGAATGAGGAGATCAAGCAACAGATCCAAGAACTTCTCCACAAGGGGCACATCCACCCCATCTCATCACCTTGCAGGAGCCCAATCGTACTGGTATAGAAGAAAGATGGAACCTGGTGACTCTATATTGATTACTGGTCTCTGAATAAAATCACAGTCAGAAACCGGTACCCGATTCCCCAAATTGAGAACCTCCTTAATCAACTCATGGAGGCCAAATACTTCAGTAAGATTGATCTAAAGTTTGGTTACCACCAGGTCCCAATAGAATAGACAGATGTATGGAAGACTGCCTTCAAGTCAAAGGAATGCCTTTTTGAATGGTTGGTCATGCCCTTTGGTTTGAAAAATGCCCCAACCACTTTCCTGAGGATGATGGACGATATCCTGTGACCATTCACCAATAATTTTGTAGTGGTGTATCTAGATGACATTTTAATTTATAGCAAGACTTGGGCCG
The DNA here is from genome assembly GCA_032191745.1 of Picea mariana. Taxonomy (NCBI): domain Eukaryota; kingdom Viridiplantae; phylum Streptophyta; class Pinopsida; order Pinales; family Pinaceae; genus Picea; species Picea mariana. The sequence goes on from JASDQU010417248.1 coordinate 13,996, forward strand.
AACACTTGCAGCATATTCAATAGTTTCTACACACCCTGTGGCAGCACAATCTATACGCCAACTTGGAAAAATTCTCCTTCGCATGGACCGGGTCCATTACCTGGGCTACATAATTGAACAACATGGTGTACATGTGGATCCAGCCAAGATCCAAGTCATCTGTGACTAGCCAGCCCCAACAACACTCACTGAGCTTCAAAGATTATTGGGCCATGCAAATTTCTACCACAGGTTCATGTTGGGATTCTCCCATATTGCATGGGCCCTTAGCCAAATAAACAGGGGTGGTGGTAAGGAGAAAATTGTGTGGGGTCGGTCCCAACAAGAAGCATTCGATGATTTGAAGTAGCACTTGTGCTCAGCCCTAGTAATTTCACTACCAGACGTGCAACATCCCTTTGAGATCAAGACAGATGCTTCTGACTATGCCGTGGGCATCGTTCTCACTCAGCACGACCACCCCGTAGCCTACCATAGTGAGACATTGTCAGATACTATCCGTAAGTACCTTAATTACGACAAATAAATGTACTCCATTGTGCAAGCCTGTCGCCAGTGGAGACATTACATTCTTGGGAAGGAGACAGTCATCCACACTAATCATAAGACACTATAGTTCATGTACACATAGGGAAAATTGCAGAATGACCACCATCAAAAGTGGTCCACATACTTGTAGCAATTCCACCTCAACATCAAGTATATAACAGGAAGCACCAATTGCTTCGCTGATTCCCTGAGCAGGCCGCCAGTTGTAGCACTCACCACGGTGATAGACTCTTGAGTCCATGAGACATATGGATGGTCCCAACACTATGAGACAGACCCTGACTTTGCCACCACCTACCAAATGTTGGGTGCAAACACAGTTGTCGATAATATCCATCTTCAGGATGGGTTTTTGTGTCATCTGGGCCATATCTGTGTTCCATCAAGTGAGCGAGCAAAGATGATCTGGGAAGCCCACTACAGTTTGGTGGTAGGACACTTCAGCATTGAAAATATAGTGGCGATGCTACAAAAATATTTATATTGGCCGAAACTTCAACAAGAGGTTAGCAAGTATATCAGGTCCTCACTACCTACGCTATTGCCCAACCGACCACTAAGAAATAGGGCCTGTACACCCCTCTTCCTACTCCTGACAGGCCATGGGAATCCATCTCAATGGACTACATGTCGGGCCTCCCATCCACCAAGCAGGGAAATGACTGTGTTTTTGTGGTTCTTGATCACTTTTCTAAGATGGCGATTCTGGTTGCCTGCAAGAGGAGAATCTTAACAGAGGCCACTACCAAGATCTTCTTTGAATGAGTCTGGGTACATTTTGGAATCCCACAAACCATTGTCTTAGATCAAGACAGTCGATTTTTCATCACATTCTAGTCCATCCTCTGGTCACTTCTAGACAACAAGCTCACCAAATCCACGCCCTTCCACCCCCAGACAGATGGCCAAACTGAGGTTGTAAATCGAATGATTGTGCATATCCTTCGCATGTATAATTCAAAGAACATTCACACATGGGATGAGTGCCTTCCCTATGTCCATCATAGCTACAATCAATCCGTGCATAGCTCAACCGGCCATAGCCCCTTTCAGGTGGGGTTGGGATTCCAACCATTGGGTTCCATAGATGTTGCACTTCCCCTTGCGGTCACCTCGAATGACTCATCTCCTTCTTCAACTGAAGCTGATAAAGACACCCAATTCATTAAGAGGATCCAACGCATACACCAATAGGTTCAGGATATCCCACAAAAGTCCAATGACAAGTACAAACAATGCCATAATCAACATCGGGTGGCACATAAGTTTCAGGTGGGTGACAAAGTTTGGTTGCACTTGTAGAAAGAATGCCTTATAGGACCCCATCAAAAGATTCTCCCACTCCATTATGGGTCGTACACTATCACCAAGGCCATGGGGGATAATTATTTTGAGCTCAACATTCCTCCTTTTCTTGGCCTGCACCCAGTGTTCAATGTGGATCTCCTTCGCCCTTATTTCCCACCATTATTGGACACCTCAGAAGTAGAAGAACAACTGACACCAACAGAGCTCAACCTCGACTACATAAAAAAGGAATCCAATGATCATATTGTGGACACACAGATCAAGGGCACTCGACAACAAAGGATCCATCTTTAACGAGTCGTCAAAGTAGGGAAAATCCTTCACCAAGGCAAGTGGCTCACCCAGGGCCAAATTCAACAGAAATTTTCTCATTTGATGGGGGACCTCAACATAATGGATACCATTGCTTCCTAATGAGGTAGTATTTATCCATATGGATATCAGTGGCCACCCACCTTTTCCAACTGTCTCAAAACAGTTTTCTGACAATTTTGGCAATTTACTATTTTTAACAGTTTTAACTTCCGAGGCCATTTTGAGGGCCTAAATGAAGGTTTTCAGGATCAAGATTCTAAATGATAGATGAAGGAATTATAGAACCCCCAAAATGAATCTCCTCGATGATACCTTTCCAATGGGATATCACACTCCTAAAATAGAGATCGTATGCAAAAGTTATGACCCCGAGAAGTTGATGTACTAACTTACCCAAACAGGGCCCACATGACTTTTGGTGCTTCATCTCCTAGGGTTAGGTTTGTAGATGTGCGACAGTATCTTGAATCTGTTAGCAAAAAGGCCTATATATATCTGTAGGGCCCACATTGCCACCTCATTTGTACTTTCTTCTATAGTGATTGGACGAGAAGAATTTAGAGGAGATTGTGAGATTCAGGGAGGATGAGGCATCTGATTGAGGACCCGCGAGTATCAGGTTAGTGGTCTGATCATCCTGCATAGAATTAGGATTTCATGTTTTGGGTAGGGGCTGTACGGAGGGTCGTACAGAGGTGTTTAGGGGGTATGGGCCCCACATGCATGGGAAATCTGGTAATAGGCACACACAAGTGCGCGCCTGTCCACCGGATAAACGCGCATGGGAGCATGGGTAAGGGAATTATGGGTGTGCACGATGGGCGTGCCTGTCGGATGAATAGGCACGCACATGTGCGCAACTATTGGTTGAACAGGCACGCACCTGTGTGCACCTGTATATTGAACAGGCATGCTTGAGAGCGCGCCTGTGTAGTGAACAGGTGCGCACTCATGCACGCCTGTGTAGTGAATAGGTGCGCATATGTGCGCGCCTGTGGGGTGTACAGGCATGCATGTGTGCGCGCCTGTGGGTAAAAAAACCGCACCATGGAGGCAAGGTTGAAGGGTATAAAATGTGTCTTTTTGATGTTTTTGATTGTCCATGTGGGTGACTTAGGATGGTTTTGTGTTGTACAGGTGAGCTGTGTGCACGATGCCAGTTGGTTGGCGAGAGTGGGATTGGTCCCAGCTACGAGATGCTGTGGCTATTGAAGAGCCAGGCGTACGTGCAACTTTGGCAGCCTGTGGGTTGCTGAATTTCTTTGAGTGCCCCTTGATACAGGTGCAGGAGTATCTCCTACAGTTTCTTATCCGGATGTGAAGTCCAGACCTGCACTGCTTCATAGTGCAGGGAGAGCAGATTCCCTTCACTGCGTTGGAGGACATTTATTTTCTGACTGGGCTTCCATTTCAGGGAATGCCCTTACCGGAGGATCCGGTGATTCCTAGGAATACACCAATGATGATGGTGGGCCAGAGATATTGTTCGGGGCTGAACTATATGTCCGACACAGTGGTGAGCATCGGGGCGATGGATGCCCTAGCACATCGCTGCATAGCAACAATGATTGTGAGAGTGTATGGTTCACTGGCAACACAGTGGATCAATAGTGGCCAGTTGATGGTGATGGGGAGAGTGTTGGTCGGTGAGCATTTCATCTAGGGGCTTACACTACACTCAAGGATGGTGGGGTAGTTTGCAAGATACCAGATATATAAAATATACAGAACAGAACGAAATGCTAGAAATAACAGAATAACAGTATAATATCCAGCATAATCTTTACAATACACAGAAATGATATACGAAATAGAAACAGAAATAGCACTTGAACATAAATAGCACTTGATTCAGATAGCAATTTTCACAGGCCTCTTCGAGGGGGCAACCTCCAATCGAGCAGTGCTCTGTTACAATAATATCCAAGCTAGGGTTCTCATACCCTCGACTCCTATTTATACTAAAAAGAAGCATCTAGAGGAAGATCCTTCTAGAAGCGGAAGCTTCTATTAG
>JASDQU010417253.1:0-10341 GCA_032191745.1 Picea mariana
ATGAAGGTATCGTCAACAAATTGAAACCAACCTTTGGGCTTAAGATGAAATATATTTAAGGCCAAGACTTCAAAATGTTCCATAAAAATATTGGAGACAATTGGGGGCAAGGAGGACCCCATAGTTGTACCTTATGTTTGTTCATAGCATATCCCTTGAAAGGTGAATAAAGTTGAGTTGAGACAAATTTTAATAAGGTTAAGGGTTTCAGGGTCCACTAGTATAGAGATGAGGTCAAGGACTTATGAAATTGGGATTTTAATAAATAAGGACACAACATCAAAATTAACCATGATTCTTGTTCATATAGGTGAAAATGTCAAGTTTTTTTAATAAAATAAGAGGAATATTTAATGGAAGAGGGAGTTTTTTCAATAAACGATTAAAGTTTATCAACAAGGAAGTGAACTAGGGCATGAGTAGGAGCTCCTATAGCACTTACAATTGGCCTAAGGGGGATGTCTTTTTTTATGAATTTTATTAATGTAGAGTGAAAAACATTTAGTAAAATAACATGCATGGTGATGATCCTAATTATGTTTGACTTACCATAGGAGACATAACTAGGTCAAACAATTCTCCCTCATTTGGTGGTATATTATAAACTAGTAGTTGGCTAAGACTGACATTGAAAATATAAGAAATGTCATTAATAACGCCAGATTCCATATTCTTAATGGCATAAACTAAAAGAAGCAGAGTAACACTTAATCTCTCTATGGAAAGCACTAGAGGCATGGAAATTAACATATTCCACTTGTTCCAACAAAATTAACCATGGAAATAATCCATTTGGACCTATTTACTAGAGAAATTTCATGAGGAACAAACTTATCCCCTCCATATAGCTCACTATTTTGCTACATAATTCCTAAAATAACCTCTTAATAGCCTCAAAGGAAACTTCAACAACAATGTTATAATATTAAAACATATAATTATGAATTTGCTTCCATCACTTGCTCACACTATCAAACAAGTTCACCTTATTCTCACTAATGAATACATGGCTACCATTCTAGGTCAAATTGTTTGAGTATAGGATCTACTGCATCTTGGTTTGTAGGGATGTTGGATCACCTTGTTTTCACCAAATAATACAAGGTTTCCATTCCAGGTAAAACCCTTCAAGTACAATACTAGCCATAGACCGGTTCAATACATGCCTTTGATTTTCCACTTACCAACCGTCATGTCTTGGTCCTACAAGTTGTTGTTTGTTTGTATTTCCCACACAAAATATATTTGGGTATATTAGAATTAAAAATTCATATTTATTTCTTTCCTAGTCATGATATTATCATCCATAAGAGAACATTGATTTTGGTTTCATTCTTACCTCGAGGTGTAGGGTTTTCATATACCTAACTCCTTTCACTTTATTAAAATTTCAACCATTTTCCAAATCTCAACGTAGACTTTTTTTATACCCACTTCCCATTTAGTCCTTGTTGTAGGAAAAGGACTCTTGTTTCCAACTTTTTCTATTAATCCTTGTCGTACAAAATTCTTGTGAAAATCTTTTAGCATAAGAATTTTTTTTCCAAAGTTTAGGAAAAAAACATTTATTTTTATTTTTATTTTTATTTTAATTAGGATTTTCTTGAATCTTATTGGACCATGCCCTAGAAAAAAGTAATGATTTAAAAAAAATCAATTGTACATCATCTAGGCGACCCTCATAAAATCCTGACCGACAATTGATTTTTGACAATGGCAGGTGATATAGGCAATTTTTACATCGGGTATCGGGTTTAATGCTAATGCTTATGGAGGTTTTCATTTTTCTCAGTGCTCATTCAAAAAAATTGCAAAAAATATACAATTTATATGTAATGTCCCCTCTGTTACGATTAGGAAAGTGAAGCACAAAAGGTATTTTTTTTTAAAGCATTAGGAAATTAATGTCTACACATAATTCATAGCAGTGCCTAATCAACGACATCATAATTAAAAGAATTACAAGTGACTCATCGTCGTAATCCATAACAATGCAACCAACACATCAATCATAATTAGTAACGACACATAATTAACTCATCATCACATTAGATAACGACACAAAATCAACTCATCATCACATTAGATAACGACACAAAATCAACAAGTATCATAAATGGCGACACAAGATCAACTCATCACATAAATATAACACATAGAAACTATCCGCCCAACCTACCCTGCAAGGTAAGGAACTCCAAGACACATAAGCAACGCTCAAGCCCATGATTCATCTGATTGATTTTGACCATTTAATTAATAAGGTCTCATGGCTGACAACTGTTCTAAGGAACAAGGAGGTGTCTACATCCCACTAACACAATCAAGTTCAAAAACCAACTAGCTAAATAAACAACATCAATGATAATCAATGGCGCAATAATGTTCTAATAACCATCACACATCACATAAATTCCAAGGAGAAAGAGAATTTAATTACTAAATCAATCATACAACGACATAAGTTAAGACACAATGTAATCAACTTTATTTTATTTTCAAGGAGCAAAAGAAGACATCTACTTTACTTCAAGACGCGCGATTAATCAATCATTGAATTCAACAATAATCAACATTATTTTCAAGGTGCATTGATGCAGGAGAATCATTGGCAATCACGGGAAGCAAGACCTATGAATGTCAATGAATCTATATAGGAGCTCAACGTTGGCAGTCACAACAAATATTTTGAAGTCCACCTTAACTCAACATCGAAATTAATCTTTTGAGGCATGCTTGAAGTCAGCGCTGGAAAAACCTTGAGACACGCTTGAATGATTACGAGTGAAGTGGGAGATTCAACTTCGGCTCTAGAATGCAACTAGTCCAAGATAACCATAGGATAGGTTTTAGAGTAGACAAGTAGTAGGGGGAAACCCTAATAACCCTCTGAGATAAATAGAGGTTTTGTATGCCCAAATGAGGCTGGTTGCAAAGCTGAAAGTTAGTAGGAGATTTCAGTTTTCAGTTATTTATTTATTTCAGTTGTATCCATTTTCCAATGCATGGTGTGAACATTGTTTGCAATTCTCTGTCATTGTGTTTTCATGAGTATATGGGACTATGAATGTTAGGATAATTTTCAATTGTTTCTCTTCTGTTGAAGTAGTGCAAGGTGTGCACACAGAACGCAAGGAGTGCGTTAACATGATCTGTTTCGATTCTGAATCTCAGAAGAGATAACACGAAATTTTCCCTTTGCAAGGAGTGCAAAGAGACTGGTGCAAGGTGTGCACAGCTGATCACAAGAATAAAAAATCTTGCATAAATTTCTAGTACAAGGAGTGCACAGATCCGATATTGGATTAAGTGTCGAAGGGACTTTGCAAGAAGTCGAAGAACCAGAAAAGGAGAATGCCAGGAGGGCGAGATGAATTTCTCTTCGAGAAATACTTAGGATTTGAGCTATCGAAATCCTTGAAGTGCAAGAAGTGCATGGGAATTCAAAGCCTTCACGATACCAAGATAATGAGGAACAACACTTTTCATAATTGTTAACGAGATCTAAGAAACGAACTAGCAGGAAGGACATAGGTCGAAGCCTTTGAATCCTTAAAAAATCTTCTAAGTCTGAAGAAAGTGTAAGCTCAGTGGGATAGATCTGGATCATCTGATCATCATCTAGACAATGAGGAGAAAGCATAGAGGAGGAAGGATCACAGTTGTTGATCATTCCAATATCATCGGGACTGTCCATCGTCAAGAAGGACACGTGGTGAGAGATCGGCGTTTCGCTGACTCGTGACTCAGAGGAGTCAAAGGTTGAGTCGTGAGAACTCGTGAAACGTGAAATTGTGACTTGATCTAAACCACTGTATCAAGGGAGACCGTGAGCCTTCGATCTAGCCTCATCGGAGTTTCAAAACTCAGAGGAACAAAGGTGAGCTAACCTCCAAAGTCGTGAAATGAAAAACCTGTACTTGACCACAACCATTGATCAAAGGAAGGATTTGGACCATCGGTCTAGTGCCATCGTGAGATCATACATCGAGAGGATGGAGGTGCCTCACATCGGGAATCCTTGACATGCGAAATCCTGACGTGCATGGAGGTTTGGCCCCAGGTCATAGTGAGGGGTCCTATGGAAAGAGGATAAGAGAGGAGCTAGCGAGCACTAGGCCCTTGTCAGAATTTTGGAGATCAAGAGAGTCGGGGTAACTCATATAGAAACACCCGACTCATGAAATCGTGACACACCTTTTTTTAGGCTCGTGGTCATGGGAGAGAAATGGCTTAGCCGGGAAGAACTAGCACCTGTTTGGCATTGAGGTTCAAACAACACTTAAGAGAGAATCCATGGGTCTCATGCGACTTGTGTATTTGGGAAAAGAACTTGTGTAAATGGATTTGTGGTGTAGCAGATACCCAGAGAGTCAATCCGACTCAGTTTCTTGATCTATCCTAGACTGGGAGGTCGTGCAACCCTTAGGAGATAAGGGGGGTCTGCATCAAGTGGTATCAGAGCCGAAGTTTTTCTTGCAGACAACAGGCAAAGGAGAAGAGACAAAAAGAACTCAAATTTGTATGCTATGTGTGACAGACAATCGACACAATGTCGCTGAGGAGACAAGAAGATAAACCTTTAGCCAATCGAGCTATAGAAAGGGAGATGTGAGAACTTCGTGCAAGATTAGCAGCGATGGAGGTAGCGCAAAGGAGAGAACCTGATACTGGAGACATCAACGATGCAGAGAGTGAAGAAGTTGTGGGTGAGAATGTCGTCGAAGAAGCTACAGGAGAGGATGTTGCCGAAGAATGCTTGCTGAGAGCAGTTTCCAGATTGGGAGGCAAATCCAAGATAGAGATCCCAATGTATGAAGGCAATTTAGATGATGAGAATCTACTGGATTGGATAAGATCCATGGAAAATCAGTTTGACTATGAAGAGGTTGATGAAGAGAAAAGGGTGAAGCAGGCTGCCACCAAACTACAAAGACATGCAACACTGTGGTGGGATGAACTGCAGGCTGAAAGGAGAAGAAAAGGAAAAGAAAAGATAAAGAGTTGGAAAAAAATGGTAGCCAAGCTGAAGGCTAAGTTTATGCCCAAGGATTATCAGATCAATCTATTTAGGAAGATGCAGAACCTGAGACAGAAAGGAATGATAGTTTAGGAGTACACAGAGGAGTTCTATAGGCTGAACATCAGAACTGGAAAAAGAGAGAGAGATGAAGAAAAAGTTTCCAGATATATAAATGGCATGAGATATGAAATCCAGGATGAGCTCAGCATGATGTTAGTAAGGACAGTGGAGGACGCTTATCAATTTGCATTGAAGGTAGAGGAAAAGTTGGCCAGAAAACAAAGCCAGTGAGGGAGAGGTAAAATCCCAGCCCCAAACAAAAGCAAGGGAGTTTCCCATGACAGAGCACATAAGACTAAGGAAGAGTCTAAGAAAACACACAATCACTTGGAAAGAGGAGGAAGTTCTTGAGAAAGACAGGGTGGTGGATGAAATTCTTCCAGAGGAAGAGAAGGAAGAGGAGGATGAGGAGTAATATGCTATGCCTGTGGAAAGACAGGGCACATGTCTTGGGACTGTCCCAAGAAAAATAAATAAGGGGGAGGTGAAGCTCACATTTCAAAAGCACAGATAGGGAATGTTGAAGAAAAGGAGTAGAGGATGGAGGATCCCTGATGTTGAGGAAGGTTCTCTTAAAACTAGAGACAAAAGTTGAAAATCCAGTGCAGAGGAATAGTCTCTTCAAAACAACTTACAAGACTAAAGACAGAGTATGCAAGGTGATAATTGAAACTGGGAGCACTGATAACTTAGTATCCATGGAGATGGTGGAGAAGTTGGAGCTAGAGACAACTACACACCTGAAGCCATACAAAGTCTCATGGTTGTAGAAAGGAAACCAGGTAATGGTCACTAAATAATTCTTGGTTGAATTTAAGATAGGAGGATATATAGATGAAATTCTATGTGATGTAATTCCCATGGATGTATGCCATATTTTGTTGGAAAGACCATGGAAGTTTGACAGGAATGTCATTCATGATGGGAGGAAGAATACATACACCTTATATAAGAATGGTAGAACACACATGTTGCTGCCAATAGAGGAGAAGAAAGTGAAAGAGGAAGCCAACACAACCATACTTCTCATGAGTGGGAAGGAACTCCTGAAAGAAGTCATGGAAGAAAAGGAGATGCAGTTCGTTGTGGTCAGGAAACCCAGAGTTATCCTTACAAGTACATCGATGTATGATTTGCCTTAATAAGTTTAGGAATTGTTGGAGAATTTCGCTGATATAGTGGTGGATGAGCTGCCTAACTCATTGACAACTATCAGAAGTATCATCCACCATATTGACTTGATACCAGGAGAAACTCTGCCAAACAAAGTAGCATACATATTAACACCTCGAGAGAAAGAGGAAGTGAAGAACCAAGTCTAGGAATTTTTACACAAGGGTTTGGTCAGAGAAAGCTTGAGTCCATGCGCAGTGCCAATTGTGTAAATCCTAAAGAAGGATGGAGGATGGAAAATGTGCATAGAATCAAGAGCCATTAACAATATCACCATCATTTATATATTTCCTTTACCAAGAATGGATGATTTAATGGACTGCTTAAGTGGAGCAAATTTCCTTTCCAAAATAGATTTGAAAAGTGGATACCACCAAATCAAGATGAGAGAAGGTGATGAGTGGAAAACAACCTTTAAGAAAAATGAAGGTTTGTATGAGTGGATTTTTATGCCATTTGGTTTAACAAATGCATCGAGTACTTTTATGAAGTTGATGAATGAAATACTGAAAGATTTCATTGACAATTCTGTGGTTGTGTATCTGGATGATATACTGATCTTTAGCAGGACTAAAGAAGAGCATTTGAGGCACCTGACATTAGTGATGAGGAGGCTACAGCGGGAGAAGCTGCTGATAAATATGAATAATTCCTCTTTTACGAAGACATAAATCATTTACTTGGGTTTTGTGATCTCTTCAAATGAACTGAAGATGGATCCGGAGAAGGTGAAAGCAATCAAAGAATGGCCATCACTAAGGAGCATGTTTGAGGTAAGGAGCTTTCATGTATTGACAAGTTTCTATAGGAATTTCATTAGAGACTTCAGTGGGATTTGTTCACCAATGATGGATACAGTGAAGAAGAAGCAAAAGTCTTTTAAATGGACAGAGGAGGCCGAAAGGAGCTTCAATATATTGAAGGAGAAAATAACAGAATGACTAATCTTGGTCTTGCCAAATTTTGAAAAGACATTTTGGGTGAGATTTGATGCAAGTGGAGTTGCAATAGGAGTAGTTTTGAGTCAGGATAATAGACCTGTTGCCTATTTCAGTGAGAAGCTGAATGACACCAAGCAAAAATAATCCATGTATGACAAGGAGTTTTATGCCATAATTCAAGCCTTGAAGAAGTGGAGACATTACTTTGTCCCACAAGAATTTGTCTTGTATAGCGATAACCAGGATTTACAATTCATAACGAGGGAGGAAAAAATGAATTAGAGGCATGGAAAATGGGATGAGTTTATGCAGAATTTTACTTTTGTCGTAAAACATATCGCTGGGAATGCTAACAAAGTTGTTGATGCATTAAGCATGAGATGCTTAATTCTGCAGGAATTTTAAGTGAAGACCTTGGGTTTTGAACACCTTAAGGATATGTGTCGTGATGATCTATATTTCAAGGAAGCATATGAAGCATTTGCAAATCCTGTGCTGAGCGACAAAATCTAGTGGACAGAGTACATGATTCAAGAGGGATTGTTGTTCAAGGGAAATCAATTGTGCATACCAAAATGCTCAATGAGGGATAACCTTTTGAAGGAAAAGCATAATGGAGGATTGGCTGGACATTTCAGCCATGATAAAATGTTTTCACAGCTGAACAACTCATACTATTGGCCAGGTATGAGAACATAAGTGATAAAGTTTGTGAATAGATGTAGAATCTACCAACATGCGAAAGGGAAGAGACAAAACACTGGATTGTATCAACCATTTCCAATAGCAGAGAAGCCTTGGGATGCAATAAGCATGGATTTTGTGTTGGGACTACCAAGAACGCAAAATGGATTTGATTCCATATTTGTGGTGGTGGATAGATTTTCAAATATTGCACATTTTATCCCATACCAGAAGACCAGTGATGCAACACATGTTGCAAATCTATTTTTCAAGGAAGTTGTAGGACTTCACGGCCAACCCAAAAGCATTGTCTCGGACAGAGAAACAAAATTTGTTGGCCACTTTTGGAGAACACTGTGGAAGAAGTTGGGGACGGATTTTTCTTTCAGATCAGCTTATCACCCTCATATAGATGGACAAACTGAGGTGGTAAATAGAAGTTTGGAAAACTTATTGAGGAGTCTGGTCACTGAGCACCATAATCAGTGGGATTAGATTCTGATGGAAGCAAAATTTCTATAGAATGACTCGCCAAACAGGAGCACTAGAAAGAGCCCATTCCAAATATTGTATGGAATGCAACCCAAAGGAGTATCCGAGTTGAGAGACTTGGAACAAAGTGAGATCAGGAGTGCGGGAGCATAATATTTTGCTGTAGAAATGCAGAAGCTCCATAGCCAGATCAGAGGACAGTTGCAGAGTTCTAACCAGAATTACAAGCGTAGAGCTGATCAACATTGAAAAGAACTTCAGTTTGAAGTAGGAGATCAGGTTCTGGCACATCTCAGAAAAGAAAGGTTCCCTAAGGGAACATATAACACGTTAAATATGAGGAAGATAGGACCATGTACGATCTTGAGGAAGTTTGATGCAAATGCCTATGAGATTGAGCTACCAGATGAGGTGGGCGTATCACCCATATTCAATGTTTCAGACCTGTATCCTTACAGGGAAGAAGACACAGAGGGATCATAAGTTCAAGAGAAGATTTAGTGGGAAAAACAAATGCCTATACCAGAAAAAACAGAGATGGAGAAGATTGTTGATCAAAGGATTGGCAAGAAGACCAGAATGAAGACCTATTTTGAGTATCTAGTTAAGTGGAAGGGAGACCCAATAGAATATTCTAGTTGGGAAAATGAAGCTACTATCCAGAAGCATGGAAAGTCAGTGCAGGAGCTCATGGACATGAGTGCATGAATTTTTGTCAAGGGAAGTATGATGCAAGAACATCGTTAGCAATCGAGGGAAGCAAGATGTATCAACATCAAGGAATATATATGGGAGCTCAACGCTAGAAGTCACAACAGATATTTTGAAGTCCACCTTAACTCAACGCCATAATTAATATTTTGAGGCATGCTTGAAGTCAGTGCCGGAAAAACCTTGAGACACGCTTGAACGATTAGGAGCGAAGTGGGAGATTCCACTCTGACTCTGGAATGTGATTGGTTCAAGATAACCGTAGGGAAGGTTTTAGAGTAGACAAGTAGTAGGGGTAAACCCTAATAACCCTCTAAGATAAATAGAGGTTTTGTACGCCCAAATGAGGCTGGTTGCAGAGATGAAAGTTTGTAGGAGATTTCAGTTTTTAGTTTTTTTTTTTTTTCAATTGTAGCCATTTTCACTTTTGAATATAACAGAGGAAAATTGATCCAATGCATGGTGTGAAAATTGTTTGCAATTCTCTGTCATTGTGTTTTCATGAGTATATGGGACTGTGAATGTTAGGATAAGTTTCAATTGTTTCTCTTCTATTGACGTAGTGCAATGTGTGCACACAGAACACAAGGAGTGCGTTAATGGGATCTGTTTCAATTCCGAAGCTTAGAAGATATAACACAAAATTTCCGCTTTGCAAGGAGTGCAAAGAGATTGGTGCAAGGTGTGCATAGTCGACCACAATAATCCAAAACGTTGCATAAAGATCTGGTGCAAGGAGTTCATAGATCTGAGATTTGATTAAGTGTCGAAGGGACTTTGCAAGAAGTCGAAGAACCAGAAAAGGAGAATGCCAGGAGGGAGAGAGGAATTTCTCTTTGAGAAATCCTTAGGATATGAGCTATTGAAATACCTGAAGTGCAAGAAGTGTGTGGGAATTCAAAGTTTTCACAAGACCAATCTCAGGAGGAACAACACTTTTCATAAGTGTTAATGAGATCCAAGAAATATACTCACAGGAAGGACAAAGGTCGAAGCCTTTGAATCCTTTGAAAATATTTTAAGTCTAAAGAAAGTGTAATCTTAGTGGGAAAGATCTAGATCATCTGATTAACATCCAAACAATGAGGAGAAAGGGCAGAGGAGGAAGGATCACAGTCGTTGATCATTCTAAAATCATTGGGACCATCCATCGTCAAGGAGGACACATGGTGAGAGATCAATGTTTCACTAACTCATGACTTAGAGGAGTCAAAGGTTGAGTTGTGAGAACTCGTGAAACATAAAATCATGAATTTA
>JASDQU010417255.1:0-10335 GCA_032191745.1 Picea mariana
CTCCATTTCAAGTTCAACATAGGGACCTGATGAAGACACTCATTTCAATCAGCAGAGGGACCTGGAAGTATCCATTTCAAGTTTAGCAGAGGGACCTGATGAAGACATTCATTTCAAGTTCAACAGAGGGACCTGAGAAAGAAAACAACTCCATTCAGCAGAGGGACCTAAGGAAGACATTCATTTCAATCTGTAGAGGGACCTGAAAGTATCAATTTTTCAATCAGCAAGGGACCTGAGAAGATATCAATTTCAATCAATAGAAGGACCTGAGATACTAGCAAAGTAAATACAAGAGGAATCTGAGGACTTACACCAACATCCCATCCAGCTTCAGTCAAACAAAACACAATGAGCAAACAAGTTAGTATATTTTCCCTTTTAATGCTTTAAATTAGAGAATTCTTCCTAAGCTAGGAATGATAAATATCCTATCCTTCCCCTACATTACCTTTACATCACTCCATTTTCATCCTCAAAAGCAACAAAAAAATGGTACTTAAAAGAACCACCGTTGGTTTCCAAAGGAGCTATAAGGAGGGATTGGGTTTTAAATACCAAAACACATGGTTTGTTTTGAAGCTGTCAAAAGATTTATTGCATACACAGACTGAAGCATTGCTGCACCAAGGATGGTTTGCATACATTTAAAAAAGGGGTTATAAGAAGAAAAGTTCATGTTTGATGAAGGAGTTGGAAACAAATTTGGGAGTTATATGACAAATGAACATTTTTAAAACCACATCTTATAATAATTGCAAAGGGGAGAAGAGTACAAGGTACAAACAGAGTAGCACCTTCAGCTGTGATTGATGTACAAACCATTTTCAAAAATAAAAGACCCTTGTTGAAATCTCCACCAACGTTTCTCTCTTCATAAATACAAAACAACTCAATTGATTTTTCATATTGCTGGGCCTCACCAAACATGCACGCTGTGTCTCATCTTGCACGCCCCTGGACTTGAACTGCCGATGCACCTCTACATACGCTACCACCATTTCGAATTACACACCCCGTTGTTCCTCCTACGCATTCCAAATCCCTACATTCTAGCCCATTGTTCCTCCTACACATCATAAATCCCTACACTCTAGCACATTGACCCTCTTACGCGTCCCTACTCCGAAATTCTCTGATAGAAAATGAATTGTATGTTGACAATTACACTGTCAACATACAAGATTTCATTCTATGAAAGAAAATGCGGGGGAATTGAAGGAGGTATGTGGTGAAGCAAGGGCAGAAAATGTATCCAAACAGGAGTCGACCTCTGAAGGTAAGCCTGAACTCAGAAAATTAGACAGCCAAGTATAAATTCAACGTTCTGGATACATTTGTAAAACAAAATAGTCCATGTTTAATAGAGGCCGAATTAAAAGAAGGGGAATTGAGTCAGAATTCGACAGAGAAGCCTGAGAATTTTTCAAGTTTACCAGGTATGCCAGTGCACAATTTTTTTTTCATGAACAGAGAATAAGCTTAGGAATAAAAAAATAAGAGATTTCCTTAGCTTATTTGAATAGAAACTCTTCTTGAAGACCATACATAGAATTTAAATTCACAGAGAGTCTGGAAGTTTGAGAAATTTGGTCAAAAGAATTGCAGAGTTGAAGTTTTTTTTAAATAGTGAAAATATTTTAGGTCTTGTTTTTGAAAAATGTTTGAAGTATGGTATCTAGATATGAACCTGGGAGGCTTGTTGCATCAGAAATACACAGAGATTGTATGCAAATTTTGGAACAGAAACAGTGGTTAAGTTTCTTTGAAAAATTTGATGGATTTTGTGAAGGAGTTGCCTTAGAATTTGCTCACTCATTTKATGGGRAAAGAGCTACTRTTGGGAACCTTACCATYAGGATCACTGAAGATARCATYGCACTWGTCACTGGACTACCTCAGATAGGAGAGAGATATTTCAAAACCAAGCATTTCAAAGATAAATCATGGGTATCTTTTATTTCAAGGTCAAGGGTAGCAGCAGTAAACTGGAAGAAAGGAATCCCAAGGAGTTGGTTGTTCCATCCCTGGGATGAATTAGCATACCTTATACAAAAAATTATAACTTGTGAGGGAAGGTTTAACATCATTTACCTATATCATATTAAACTGCTACAACATTTGAGAGTTGACTGTGAGATCAATATGCCTTATTTCCTTTTACAAAGCCTTTCCAAAATGGCCAAGATTGTCCAAAAACAGGGAAGGAACACAGAAAGGAGTTTGTATCACTGTGGTCTTATTAAAATGATCATTAAAGATGAACTACATAAGCAAAATGTGATTTGGCAACAATTTACCATTGAAAATGGTTTTGAAACCATAAAGGAGGAAGAAGGAGAGGAGCAAATTTTAGTTGTGACTGATGATGAAGGAGAAGTACAGCACCCCAAGGAAACAAACCCAAAACCGCCTATGGGGAGGAGAAAAACAAGAAGTATGGTATTAAAAGAGAAGGAACTTGAGGAAAAAGATAAAAAAATTTACCACTTATGAAAGGAGGACAAGAAAACGACCACAAGTTCAAAATGGCCAAATACAAGAGAAAGATGATGAAGCACAATAGGCACAATATGAACATATTCAGACTCTTGAAGCAAAATCATTGGGAAATGATGGTTTTGAGGAAAAAGAAACTTCTACCTATGAATAGATGAGAGTGGATATGAAACAATTAATCAGGGACATGAAAGAAGAACCTCAAATGGAGGAGGTGGCTGGTACATCCACATCTGAACTTGACAGGAAGAATAAGAAGATAAGGAAGATGAAGAGAAAAATCAAAGAAATTGAAGTCTTAGAAAGATACATAAAAACAGAAAATAAAATGCTGAGAACTCAAAGCCACAAAACACAAGAGGAGAATGACACTTTGAAGAAAAAGAACAGAAAGCTTCACAAACAGAATAAGTTAATTTCCAAACAAGCTTATAAGTGGTTCCAACCAAAAAAGGCATATAAAGAGAAGTATCAAAAGATGAAAGCACTTCATACAGCTCAGGAAAATGTGGAAACTTTATTGCAAGCAGCAGAGGTGGCAGAAGATCAGTGACATAGGTCAGGGACATTTTTGTGCATGAGGACATGCAAAGACTTCCTCTTGGGGGAGATGTTGAGTCCATTTTTATGCTTCCATTTTGCTCTATAAACCATACTTTTGCCTCTTTATCCATCCATTTTGCCTTCATTTCATTCCATATTTTCCATGAAACAGCCTATGCAAGGTATATTTGTCATTCTTTAGCTTAAGAATTGAGTTTTCTAAATTTTAGCATTAAAATTGAAAATTTATCAGAAATTACAGGATTTGACTAAATCCCGTAAAAGCTCTGTGGTTTGTATACTTGTAGGACACCTGGGTGAAATATAACACTTGGGTCGTGTTCCCTGATGTACAAGGATGGATAATGAGCTATTAGATTCGAAATCTGAGCCTTCCAGATGTCCAGTCAACGCTGGTCAAAGATGGCCACTTCAACAGAAGATGCCCTGTTTCAGCCTTAAATCTTGGATAGTTTTGGATTTCATGGGATTTTGACCATATATTGTGGATCTAAAGGAGGCATTCGACCCTCCTAGGATATTATGGATCTAATCATGATATTTAGGAGACTTATTAGCATTTTTAGTTTTAAGACTCTTGTATAAATACTCTTAAGCTTAAACTAGTAAGACAATCTTATGTGAATGAAGAAACTTTGGAATTTGCACTCTTGAAGATCAGCTCTATGTTTTGTTCCTGTGAATGCTTAATTCTTATGGTGATTTGAATGCTGCTGGAGCTCTTTCTTAGATGAGTCAACTCAAGTGTACCAGTGAAGCATTGGAGGGCCCCCTTTGCCAAACTAGTACACTCTTTCTTTGTGTTCTTTTTTCTCAAGTACATGTTTTAGATTAGATCTTGCTGTAGATGAGTTTTATCTTGCTGTAGTTAGATGAATTTCATAGCTAAGTTACATGCTTAATGTTTTCAAGCCTTACTCATATTGTGAATGATTTCTTGAATGAGAATTCAATGTGTAGTTTGACTTCAAGCATTAAGATAATTTTGAATGCTTTTAAAGTTATTTATGCTTTCAGTACTTTGATTTGATTTGATGATAGTTGTTAATGAATGAATGAAAGAAGACAATGAATGCATCTCTTGAATAAGAGTTTTGTTCTTCTAACATTTGAAAAGTTTTAGAACTAGTTCGAACATCTCTTGAATGCTTACTGTTTTTACTCTTTAGAAAACAAGTGTTGATTACTGTTATGAGATCTATGAAGATGACTTCTGAATAGAATCTTAGCATCTCTTTCATATTCATCCTTAGAATATTTTTTTGGTTTATCCCCATTAAAGATAAAAACTATCTCTAAATCCATATACTTTGGACATGCCTCTAAGTCTTACAAACACCGGATTGACAATCATTTGCACTCTAATTTACTTGGGTAGATTGGAGCCTAACACTCATCTTGAACAACATCATTCCACCGTTAAGAAAATCTAGCGTGTGCTAGCTTTCCCTCTTGAACAAGCACAAGTGCATTTTGAAACAACATAATTCCACTGTGGGAGAAAGCTAGTTTATGTTGGATTTCCCTCTTGCAGAAGCACAAACACATCTCGAACAACATCATTCAATGTGCGGGAAAGCTAGCATGTGCTAGCTTTCCCCCTGGCACAATCACATCTCGAATAACATCATTCCAACATGGGGGAAAGCTAGCGCGTGCTTGCTTTCAATCTTGCAGAAGCACAAGTGCATCTTGAAAATGATAGCT
The DNA here is from genome assembly GCA_032191745.1 of Picea mariana. Lineage (NCBI taxonomy): Eukaryota > Viridiplantae > Streptophyta > Pinopsida > Pinales > Pinaceae > Picea > Picea mariana. Next base: position 4,771 of record JASDQU010417255.1, read on the forward strand.
TTTCCTCTTGCACAAGCACTAGCGCATCTCGAAAGTCATCCCACCATGGGGGTAAGCTAGCACGTGCTAGTTTTCCCTTTTGCAGAAGCACAAGCTCATCTCAAACAACATCATTCAATGTGGGGGAAAGCTAGCATGTGCTAGATTTTCCCCTAGTGCAATCACATCTCGAATAACATCATTCCAACATGGGGGAAAGCTAGCATGTGCTAGCTTTCCATCTTGCAGAAGTACAAGTGCATCTCGAACAACATCATTCCACCATGGGGGAAAGTTAGCGCATGCTATCCTTCCCTCTCGCACAAGCACAAGCGCATCTCGAACAACATCAATTTAGCATGGAGGAAAGCTTGCACATACTAGTTTTCCCTCTTGCACAAGAACAAACTCATCTCAAACAAGATCATTCAATGTGGGGGAAAGCTATCATGTGCTAGCTTTCCCCCTAGCGCAATCACATCTCGAATAACAACATTCCACCATGGGGGAAAGCTAGCGTGTGCTAGCTTTCCCTCTTGCAAAAGCAGAAACGCATCTCGAACAACATCATTTTAGCATGGAGGAGAGCTTGCAAATGTTAGTCTTCCCTCTTGCACAAGCATAAGCTCATCTTGAACAACATCATTCCTTTGTCAAGGAAATCTAGTATGTGCTAGCTTTCCCCTAGCACAATCACATCTCGAATAACATCACTCCAACATGGGGAAAGCTAGCACGTGCTATCTTTCCATCTTGCACAAACACAAGTGCATCTCGAACAACATCATTCCACCATGGGGATAAGCTAGCACGTGCTATCTTTCCCTCTTGCACAACCACAAGCACATCTCGAACAACACCATTTTAGCATGGAGGAAAGCTTTCACATGCTATTCTTCCCTCTTGCACAAGCATAAGCTCATGTTGAGCAACATCATTCCACCATCAAGGAAATCTAGCATGTGCTAGCTTTCCCTCTTGGACAGGCACAAGTGCATCTTGAAACAACATCATTCTACCATGGGGGAAAGATAGTTTATGTTGGATTTCCCTCTTGCAAAAGAAGAAACACATCTCGGATAACATCATTCCATCGTGGGGGGAAGCTGGCCGATGCTAGATTTCCCTCTTGCACAAGCACTACCGCATCTCGAAAATCATCCAACCATGTGGCTAAGCTAGCGCGTGCTAGTTTTCCTTCTTGCACAAGCACAAGATAATCTCAAAGAACATCATTTAGTGTGTGGGAAAGCTAGCATGTGCTACCTTTCCCCCTAGCACAATCACATCTCGAATAACATCATTCCAACATGGGGGAAACCTAGCGCATGCTAGCTTTCAATCTTGCAGAAGCACAAGTGCATCTCGAAAATGCTAGCTTTTCCTCTTGCACAAGCACTAGCGCATCTCGAAAACCATACCACCATGGGGGAAAGCTAGCGTGTGCTAATTTTCTTTCTTGCACAAGCACCAGCTCATCTCAAACAACATCATTCAATGTGGGGGAAAGCTAGCATGTGCTAGATTTCCCCCTACCACAATCACATCTCGAATAACATCATTCCAACATGGGGGAAAGCTAGCGCGTGCTAGCTTTCCATCTTGTAGAAGTAGAAGTGCATCTCGAACAACATCATTCCACCATGGGGGAAAGCTAGCTCGTGCTAGCTTTCCCTCTTACACAAGCACACGCACATCTCGAACAACATCAATTTAGCATGGAGGAAAGCTTGTACATGCTAGTTTTTCCTCTTGCACAAGCATAAGCTCATCTTGAACAACATCATTCCACTGTCAAGGAAATCTAGCATGTGCTAGCTTTCCCTCTTCAACAAGCACAAGTGCATCTTGAAACAACATCATTCCACCATGGGAGAAATCTAGTTTATGTTGGATTTCCCTCTTGCAGAAGCACAAACACATCTCAAACAACATGATTCCACTATGGGGCAAAGGTAGTGCGTGCTAGATTTCCCTCTTGCACAAGCACTAGCACATCTTGAAAATCATCCCACAATGGAGGTAAGCTTGCACGTGCTAGTTTTCTCTCTTGCACAAGAACAAGCTCAACTCAAACAACATCATTCAATGTGGGGGAAAGCTAGCATGTGCTAGCTTTTCCCCTAGCACAATCACATCTCGAATAACAACATTCCACCATGGGGGAAAGCTAGTGCATGATAGATTTCCATCTTTCACAAGCAGAAGCACATATCGAACAACATCATTCCAACATGGGGGAAAGCTAGCGCGTGCTAGCTTTCCCTCTTGCACAAGGAGAAGCGCATCTCAAACAACATCATTTTAGTATGGAGGAAAGCTTGCACATGTTAGTCTTCCTTCTTGCACAAGCATAAGATCATCTTGAAGAACATCATTCCTTTGTCAAGGAAATCTAGCATGTGCTAGCTTTCCCTCTTGAACAAGAACAAGTGCATCTTGAAACAACATCATTCCACCATGGGGGAAAGCTAGTTTAGCTTTGGATTTACCTCTTGCAAAAGCACAAGCACATCTTGAACAACATCATTCCACCGTGGGGGAAAGCATGCTAGCTTTCCCTCTTGCACAAGCACTAGCGGATCTCAAAAATCATCCTCCCATGAGGGTAAGCTAGCGCATGCTAGTTTTCACTCTTGCACAAGCACAAGCTCATCTCAAACAACATCATTCAATGTGAAGAAAATCTAGCATGTGCTAGCTTTCCCCCTAGCACAATCACATCTCGAATAACATCATTCCAACATGGGGGAAAGATAGCATGTGCTAGCTTTCAATATTATAGAAGTACAAGTGCATCTCAAACAACATCATTCCACCATGGGGGAAAGATAGCGCGTGATAGCTTTCCCTCTTGCACAAGCGCAAGTGCATCTCAAAACAACATCATTCCACTATGGGAGAAAGCTAGTTTATGTTGGATTTCCCTCTTGCAGAAGCACACGCACATCTCAAAAAACATGATTCCACTGTGGGGAAAAGGTAGCGCGTGCTAGCTTTTCCTCTTGCACAAGCACTAGCGCATCTCGAAAATCATCCCACAATGGAGGTAAGCTTGCACGTGCTAGTTTTCTCTCTTGCACAAGAACAAGCTCATCTCAAACAACATCATTCAATGTGGGGGAAAGCTAGCATGTGCTAGCTTTCCCCTAGCGCAATCACATCTCGAATAACAACATTCCACCATGGGGGAAAGCTAGCACATGCTAGCTTTCCATCTTGCACAAGCAAAAGTGCATATCGAACAACATCATTCCAACATGAGGGAAAGCTAGCGCGTGCTAGCTTTCCCTCTTGCACAAGCAGAAGCGCATCTCGAACAACATCATTTTAGCATGGAGGAAAGCTTGCACATGTTAGTCTTCCTTCTTGCACAAGCATAAGCTCATCTTGAACAACATCATTCCTTCGTCAAGGAAATCTAGCGTGTGCTAGCTTTCCCTCTTGAACAAGAACAATTGCATCTTGAAACAACATCATTCCACCGTGGGGGAAAGCAAGTTTAGCTTTGGATTTCCCTCCAGCAAAAGCACAAGCACATCTCAAACAACATTATTCCACCGTGGGGGAAAGCATGCTAGCTTTCCCTCTTCCACAAGCACTAGCGGATCTCGAAAATCATCCAACCATGAGGGTAAGCTAGCGCATGCTAGTTTTCACTCTTGCAAAAGAACAAACTCATCTCAAACAACATCATTCAATGTGAAGGAAATATAGCATGTGCTAGCTTTCCCCCTAGCACAATCACATCTCGAATAACATCATTCCAACATGGGGGAAAGCTAGTGTGTGCTAGCTTTCAATATTACAGAAGTACAAGTGCATCTCAAACAACATCATTCCACCATGGGGGAAATCTAGTGCGTGATAGCTTTCCCTCTTGCACAAGCGCAAGTGCATCTCAAACAACATCAGTTTATCATAGAGGAAAGATTGCACATGCTAGTCTTCACTCTTACACAAGCATAAGCTCATCTTGAACAACATCATTCCACCATCAAGGAAATCTAGCATGTGCTAGCTTTCCTTCTTGAACAAGCACAAGTGCATCTTGAAACAACATCATTCCACTGTGGGAGAAAGCTAGTTTATGTTAGATTTCCCTCTTGCAGAAGCACAAGCACATCTCGAACAACATGATTTCACCATGGGGGAAAGCTAGTGCAAGCTGGCTTTCCCTCTTGCACAAGCACTAGCGTATCTCACAAATCATCCCACCATGGGGGTAAGCTAGCGCGTGCTAGTTTTCCCTCTTCAACAAGCACAAGCTCATCTCAAAAAACATCATTCAATGTGGGGGAAAGCTAGCATGTGCTAGCTTTCCCCCAGCACAATCACATCTCGAATAACATCATTCCAACATGGGGAAAGATAGCGCATGCTAGCTTTCCATCTTGCATAAGCACAAGTGCATCTCGAACAACATCATTCCACCATGGGGATAAGCTAGCACATGCTATCTTTGCCTCTTGCACAAGCATAAGCGCATCTCGAACAACATCATTTTAGCATGGAGGAAATCTTGCACTTGCTAGTCTTCCCTCTTGCACAAGCATAAGCTCATGTTGAACAACATCATTCCACCGTCAAGGAAATCTAGCGTGTGCTAGCTTTCCCTCTTGAACAACCACAAGTGCATTTTGAAACAACATCATTCCACTGTGGGGGAAAGCTAGTTTATGTTGGATTTCCCTCTTACAAAATAAGAAACACATCTCGGACAACATCATTCCACCATGGGGGAAAGCTAGTGGATGCAAGCTTACCCTCTTGCACAAGCACTAGCGCATCTCGATAATCATCCGACCATGTGGGTAAGCTAGTGCGTGCTAGTTTTCCATCTTGCACAAGCAAAAGCTCATGTCAAACAACATCATTCAATGTGTTAGCTTTCCCCTTAGCACAATTACATCTCGAATAACATCATTCCAACATGGGGGACAACTAGCGCATGCTAGCTTTCCATCTTGCAGAAGCACAAGTGCATCTCGAACAACATCGTTCCACCATGCGGGAAAGCTAGCGCATGCTAGTTTTCTCTCTTGCAACAAGCACAAGCGCATGTCGAATAATTGTTTTAGCATGGAGAAAAGCTTGCACATGCTAGTCTTCCCTCTTGCACAAGCATAATCTCATCTTGAACAACATCATTCCACCGTCAAGGAAATCTAGCGTGTGCTAGATTTCCCTCTTGAGAAAGCACAAGTGCATCTTGAAACAACATCATTCCACCATGGGGGAAAGCTAGTTTAGCTTTGGATTTCTCTCTTGCAAAAGCACAAGCACATCTCGAACAATATCATTCCACCGTGGGGGAAAGCTAGCATGTTGCACAAGCACTAGTGTATCTCGAAAATAATCCGACCATGAGGGTAAGCTAGCGCATGCTAGTTTTCACTGTTGCACAAGCACAAGCTCATCTCAAACAACATCATTCAATGTGGGGGAAATCTAGCATGTGCTAGCTTTCCCCCTAGCACAATCACATCTCGAATAACATCATTCCAACATGGGAAAAAGCTAGCGTGTGTTAGCTTTCAATCTTACAGAAGCACAAGTGCATCTCGAACAACATCATTCCACCAA
>JASDQU010417256.1:0-10276 GCA_032191745.1 Picea mariana
TTTACTGAAACAGTCTAAATGTGATTTTGGTGCCTTAGAAGTAGAATACTTGGGTCATCTGGTTGGCAAAGATGACGTCAGGGTGGATCCTAAAAATATTGAAGCTATGCAAGACTGGCCTCACCCAAAGACTCTTAAGAGCTTGCATGGATTTCTAGGCTTAACAGGGTATTATCGCAAGTTTGTTAGGAATTATGGGAATATTACAACACCTCTCACTGCTCTCCTCAAAAAGAACTCTTTCACTTGGACTCCAGCCACTGCTCAAGCTTTTCAAACCTTGAATATGGTCATGTGCACCACTCCAGTCCTCACCCTTCCCAATTTCACAAAGACCTTTATGTTGGAATGTGATGCCTCAGGGAAAGGAATTGGTGTTGTCCTTATGCAAAAGGGTCAACCTTTGGCCTTTACCAGCAAGAAACTATCTGAAATAAATCTGGGCAAATCCATCTATTAAAAGGAAATGTTGGCTATTCTTCATGTCGTGGATCTGTGGCATCCTTATATATTGGGGCAACGGTTCCAAATTAAGACAGACCATCAAAGCCTCAAGTATTTTCTAGAACAATGCATTTCCTGCCCAGAACAACAAAAATGGGTGACTAAACTCTTTGGATATGATTATGAGATCATTTATAATAAAGGCAAAGACAATGTGGTTGCGGATGCACTTTCCCAAAAATATGAAGATGAAGGATCCTTTTTTTCTCTTTCATTCAATTTACCAGATTGGCTCCAAGCCGTTCTCCAGGAATGGCTACAAGACCCCAAAAGTTCACAGTTGATCCAATAACTGAAGTCCAATGATCCAACTTCCCCAGGGTACTCTTGGCTCCATGAGGAACTTCGATACAAAGGACATTTGTATTTAAGTAAACAATCAAATATTAAATCCATGATACTTTCCGAGCTTCATGGTACACCCACAGCAGGGCACTCCGAGTTCACCAAAACCTATGACAGGGTCAAACGTTCCTTTTTTTGGGATGGTATGAAATAGGACATTCATGATTTTGTAGCTGAATGTGACGTGTGTCAATGCAACAAGGGAGAAACAGTCAAATCGTCAGGAACACTACAACCACTACCAATTCCACTTTCTATTTGGAAGGATATCTCTATGGATTTTATTACCGTCTTACCCAAATCGAGAAATAAATCTGTCATCATGGTGGTTGTTGATCACCTTTCCAAGTATGCTCATTTCCGCGCCCTTCAACACATGTTTATAGCATCCACGGTGGCTCAAATATTCATGGATTAGGTCTTCAAGATTCATGGCATGCCACACTCTATTGTTTCTAATCGCGACCCAACTTTCACAAGCAATTTTTGGCAAGAACTATTCAATATACAAGGCACAAAATTGCATCTCATCACAACTTATCATCCCCAGACTGATGGTCAAACGAAAGTTGTGAACAAGTGTTTGGAAACATATTTGAGGTGTTTTTCCTTGGAAAATAAAAATCAGTGGGCTCAATAGTTACCCCTAGCGGAATGGTGGTACAACACTTCATACCATACAACTACATGCATGACTCCTTTTGAAGCGGTATATTGACAGAAGCCACCTTCAGTTCTCTCATACTTATCGGGTGCCTTGAAGGTCCAGGTGGTTGACCTAACACTTACATCTTGAGATTCCATTCTTTGTACCCTCAAAGAGAATTTGGTCATGGCACAAAATCGCATGAAGCAACAAGCAGATCAAGGTCGCTTTGAACATCAATTTGCAGAAGGCGATCAGGTGTTTCTTTGACTGCGACCTTGCAAGCAAATTTCCCTCAAGGCCGAGCATTATCAGAATCTAGCACCCAAATTTTATGGTCCTTATACCATGCTCAAGCATGTGGGACAAGTCACCTATTAGTTAACTTTTCCCATCCATTCAAAGGTACATCTTGTTTTTCATGTTTCATTCTTAAAGAAGGTGATTGGAGCTAAGTGCCAAATTCAAACCAACCTTCCAGATTTAGTTGAAGAAGGATCCATTTGGCTACAACCAGAAGCAGTTTTGGACTAGCATGAGCATTGCCTATGTCAGAGAACCATCAAGGAAGTGTTATTCCAGTGGAAAGATACAACTCTAGCAGAGGCCACTTGGGAACCAACTACCATTCTACAACAATTTCCTCATCTTAAGCCTTGAGGACAAGGTTGTTTTTAAGGGGGCGAACATTTTAGGGTCCTAACCTGCACATAGGTAGAACAATATATTCAAATGTAATAAATGTCAATATTAATAAGGCCTTTCAATAAAATAGAATAAGGCGGATGTAAGAAGAACTAATAGAAGCTTCCGCTTCTAGAAGGATCTTCCTCTAGATGCTTATTTTTAGTATAAATAGGAGTCGGGGGTATGAGAACCCTAGCTTGGATATTATTGTAATAGAGCTCTTCTCAACTAGAGGTTTCCCCCTCGAAGAGGCCTATGAACATTGCTTTCAGATTCAAAGTGCTATTTCTATTTTTATTCTTATATCATTTCAATGTTATTGTGTTGAATGTTCTGGTTATATTGTTGTTATTCTGCCATTACTAGCATTTTATTTCTGTTTTGCATACATTTTATATCTAGTATATTAAAAAATATATTATGGACCTTTTGAAATATTAGAAAAGATAGGGTCAGTTGCATATATGCTTTCATTTCCCATATCCATGAGAGTCCATAATGTACTTCATGTATCATTATTAACGAAATGTGTTTCTGACCCTAACCACATAATTGATTGGATTGTGATCCAAGTGAAGCATGAAGGGGATTTTCGGGTAGAACCAATATGCATCCTAGACCAGAAAGTCAAAATGCTCAAGAAAAATTCCATAGGGTTGGTAAAGGTTCAATTGACCTACTACGATCCTAAAGATGATAGATGGGAGAATGAAGAAAACACATGGGAAGAATACCCACACATTCTTGATAATTTTGAAGAAAACATAATCCAAGACTCCATTTTGAGTAGCTACAGTTCTAGAACCACATCTCAGAGTCCTAGACAAACTGTGTTGGGGACCCTAATAAATGAATGGTACATTCATTGGGTTAGCCTTGATAAACGAATGATACATTCCTTAGTTTATCCTTGGTAAGAGAATGGTGTTGGAAATTTGGTTGTCATTGATGTCAACGAATATTGGATTGATGTCAATTGATGTGATGGGTGTATTTGCATAAATCTCCAAAGTGGTATGCTTATGGCGTAGCTCTAAGCATGGCCCTCACAGGAAGACACTTTGAAGAATTCTACAAGAAACCCTTAAGCATGGTTAAGGATGCTATAGTTTAATGAGGATTTAGGTCATGAAGGATGGAGTAAATGAAGGATTTAGGGTGGGGATGTACGTGAGATGAAATGAAGGAAAGTGTGGATATCCAGAGGCTATACAAGAGAAGGTTGTTTATATATGAAAATATAGTGAAGCTTTGAATAGATTTTGGTACCCAGTCCTTAGAGTCTGAAATCAAGTTCACAGGTTAACATTATACAGGTTCAGGTCAACTACAAAATTTCTGGTATGGTTATTAGTTTGTTTTTATGCTTAGATTTTCTTATGATGTTGTGAATGCTTGAGGAATTCTTGGTATATTTGGTCTTATACTTGGATATGGCATATGTTGGTTAGTTGGTTGAGTGTGAAACACTCTTATGTATGGTACAACATTGATATGGTTCTTATAGTTCACATCCTTGAGTTGATTTCATATGGTCGAGGGATATCCATGTTGTATGGTGATGTATGCATGAGGGGCATGCATAGGATATTTGAGATACTTTGTTGCTAATATGGTATAGATCTGCATATGGTTGATGATATGGTATATGACACAGGTTGTACATGGATGATGCTCTAGTTCATGAGATAGTATGTATATTGGTATACACTTGATGCATGGTATGTCACAAGTTTATTTGGTTGATGAGAAGATACAAGTTGATGTGACAGTGACAGAGATAGTGACAAAGATAGAGTGACAGTTATAGTGACAATGGCATTGATAGTGTAAGAGTTTGTGATAGTGACAGTTGGTCTAAATTTATATTACAGGGTGGTTGGACGAGGAAAGGAAAGGTGGTTGTAGCCACCTTCCAGTTGTATCCGGAGAACCTAAGGGGTTGTAGCCTCATTATGGTTGGAACTATAAAATCAAGGAGTTGTAGCTTCCTTTAGGTTGGAGCCTTAGAATAGGGGGTTGGAGCCTCCTTCCAGTTGTAGCTAGAGAATCATAAGTTGGTGATTCCAATGAATGTTTTGTTTTGAAAAATATATAAGAAAAGCATTATGTGGTTTTCTCCCATTTAGTTTTCCACGTAAATATTGGTGTATTGTGTATCTATTACGATGTGATGTTGTTGATGATATATTGAATGCTAACAATAAACTGTTGAATATTGTTGAAGAATAAATTTTGGTTAAGAGTATTATAATTTCTAATTACTAATTCACACACCCNTCTCAGTTATCAAACAATTGGTATCAGAGTAGGTCATTCAAAAAGAATTCTAACTACTGGAAGGAGATCATGGGTTATGCTAGGATTGGGGTACCACAGTTTGATGGTCAGAACTATGACTTCTGGAGCAGAAAAATGAAAACATATGTACATGCACTTTGATTCAATGTTTGAGGAGAAGTATATGGATAAAAAGAACCAGCCACTCCCCTACATACAAGGATGGAAAGAAACTTGAATATAATGATTCTAGAGATAAAAATTCCATCATGAATGGTTTTATTGAATCAGTATACACCAAGGTTGTGCAATCTGAATCCGAAAAATAAATCTGGGACACACTGAAGAATATCTACGCAGGAGATGCCAAAGTTAAAGGATCCAAACTTGAAACATTTGGAGTCAAGTTTGAACAATTGAATATGAAGGAAGATGAAAACATTTCCTCCTAATTTCTACGAGTTGATGAGACAATCAATGCCATTAAGGTTTTGTGAGAATAAATGAATAAAAAAATCATTTTTCAAAAGGTATTGAAATATCTACCTATGAGATATGATTCAAAGATTTCAGGCTTGGAAGAGAGAGTATATCTAGACACTTTGAGCATGGATGAGTTGCATGGGATACTCACAACTTATGAGACGAGGACAGATCAAGACAATCCAATAATGAATGAAGCAACATTCAAGGCATAAAATAAGATAAAGAAGAATGATAAATAGAAGGAAAAGTCAGATTGTAGCTGCAACGATGATTCCAAAGAATATGAAGAAATGGCTAACTTCGTTAGAAAAAGATGAAGAAGTGGATAACAGAGGTAAGACTCCATTGATTTGTTTTAATTGTGATGATGTTGGTCATTTTTCTAATAAATGTCCTTATAATAAAAAGAAAATAAATGAATAAGAAGATGACCCTAAAAAGAAAAAGAAAATTCAAAAGGGTAGAATAAATAAAAAGAAGTTTTTCAAGAAAATCCGTTGCGCCAAGGAAGACATTTCCTCATCAGACGAAGATGAAGTCAACAACAGTGATACATAAAGGGTACTATTAATGGAAATAGAAGAATCTGATGAAGAAATATCCAAATAAGAATATGAAGAGGTAGAATTCAATTACATATAGGAATTAATGAGTTCCATAGAAGTTATCAAAAGAGAAAAGAAGAAAAACAAGTCACTCCAGGAAGAACTAACGAAGAAAGAAGAATCTCAGAACTCCAAATAAGTCAAGAAAAAAATCAATAAGTTGAAACTATAGGCAGAATAAGACAAGAAGATTAAATAATCACTAAGAGTGAAGTTATAAGAAAGAGACAAGACCATTGAAGGCTTGGAAGATGAGATAGTGACTCTAAGAAAATATGTTCATAAGAAGGACATGCAACAAAACAACACCAGGATATTAGATAATGTCATTAACAATCAAAGACCTTCCTATGACAGATATGGATTGGGATACAATCAGACACAAACAGAGAAAGGTTCAAGCTCCAAAATGATAGAACAAGAATCTATGCAAAATCTTTCAGAGGTCCCTCAAAAGAAGAAGAAAAAAAAAATCAAGGGGAAGATTACAAAAATATTGCACCACCTAGAAAATTTAGATGTCAATATGAGCAATAACCAGCTATAAAAATACGTCAAGAAGAAGAAGGATTCATAAGAGTGACACCATTCAGAAGATATCCCACTCCCAAGTATCAAAATATTTTTCTTGGTTCATGTTATTCATGTTATAATTTTGGCCACAAAGTTGTGAATTGTAGAGCCAATACTAAGAACAAAAGAGACAATGAGAGTTATACAAGAAATAATTATCCAAGAAGATCTCATGAGGAATAGAGTAGAAGCTACAATATATTTAGACCATTAAGTGATGAGGTATAATGATACAAGTGAAAAAAATTTGGACATATAAATAGATATTGCAGACTCATTGTTCCTCCAAGGGAACCAAATCATAATATCAACTGTCATAAGAAAGAACCACAAAGGATATGGATAAGAAAGCAGGGTCAATTCAACAACGAAGAATGAAATATTGCTCTATGAGATCAACACAATAAATGCGGATGGTATGTTGATATTGAATTCTCAAAGCACATGGCAGGTGATAAAGATGGGTTTTTTGCATTGAAAAACGAAAGTGATAGATCATTTTCATTTGGGAATGACAACTCAACCAATATTATTGGAAAGGGAACAGTCAAGCTTGGAAGTAAGGATTCCACTACAGAAAAAAATTTATTGGTCGAAGACATCAAACACAATATGCTAAGTGTAATTCAAATGTGTGATCAAGGACACATGCTTTTTTTTTTATTCAAAGAAGTGTGAGATAAGGAAAGGATAATCAGGAAAGTTGGTATCTACAACTGTAAGGACTCCAAGAAACATATATGTTCTAAATGAAATATGAAAGGAAAGATGTTTCCTAGGAAAGGATGATGAAATTTGGATCTAGCATAGAAGAATGAATCACATAAATTTTGATAATCTAGTCTGTTATCACTCCAGGAAACTCTCCTAGGCTGTAAGTCGAAGATGCCTGGTAACTAACTATTTTTGGAAATATTTTCTTAATATTTGATGTGGTTTTGTGGATCAAGATGAATATCTAAGGATTGGACTGTGTTTTCAAGACTGTCTAGGAATATAAAATATCACAAGGCCTTCTAGCTATGCAGTCAGACAAGGTTTGATTAAATGGGTAAGGAAACAGCTATTGAACTAGATTATACTTCATACCAACAAGCACAATGGGTTAAATAACCAAAGAAATATCTTATTAACATCAACTTAATCAATCAACATATGAGATGATAGTCATATACAGATTGAATGAGCATTAACAAAGAAAATTCACTCACAAGATATCAGAGACAGGAAAGAGAAATCTGACAACACAACTGAGGGAAGATTGAAATCTTTCATATAATAAGAATAAGTCTTTTTGTTACAGTGGCAGCATGATATCACCCAAAATCAAACCCTCGATTCCTCTTCTATTCTAATATTTATAACATTTCAAAGTAGTTCTCTGATCCTAAAAACATGGATCAAATCAACTAAAAATAGAAAGTAAAAATATGTTGCAAAAGAAGTGGGATGCTTCCTCAAAATGAGGTCAATCCCAAATTTGTCTCAATTGATTGTTGGTGATGTGTAGAACAGCCTTCCAAGGCTAAATGATCATTCTTCAATGGAGACCAAGTCGAGTTGGTTGATGTGGCAAAGTATCCTGTCATTCTGTTCAACATAAATTGTCCATATACCTTTGAAATAACTCCTTTCTCCATCATATATCAAAAATAACTGTTGAACTGGATTTGATAATTCATTAGACATGCATTGGAAAAGGTTTTGAATATTTTCATATCAAAAATCCCTGACCTATGTAAAAACTCATTCAATTCTGGACACACAGACTTTCGGTGGTTGACTGGAACAGTTCCTGGGTGAGTTATCCACCGAAAAATCATGTTTCGGTGGTTAATGAGCACAGTGGGGCTCGCCTAAACCACCGAATGTTGCGCTTTGAATACCTTTCGAAATTTCAAAACTGGTTGTTCTGAAACTTCCTTTATCACTCAAGCTTTCTTGGATACTGTAGTCTTGATTCGAGTAGACCTTCGAACCTTTGCTGGCTGTGTAGGGGAATCTGTTACATCTATTATAGTTGTGGATAAGTTAGCCAAAGTATCTAAACCAGTTTGTTCCTCCTCTGGTGATTCAAAGTTCTTTAGCTTGAGCCTTAGAATCCTGAGATGCCTGTATAATTTCATGGTTTCTCTGATTAACTCTATGTTTCTACTTTTGATTGAATCATGTTTTTCTTTAAGAGTTTCATTCCCTTTGAATAGTTCAACATTTCTATCAGTGAGGTCTGTGTTTGCCTTTTTTATTACTGTTAGGACCACACAATGTACCCTTTTTGCCTATACTTTTTGTCATTATTATACCCTTGATCACCTGTATTTAGACTCATATTATCATTTAATCTGATCATTCCAAGGTATACAATGCACTTTCTCATTACTATATGTTTAATCTGTTTTGCATGATATTTTACATCACTCTCGTACTTAACTATTGATTAGAAATGCATAAGTGTCCATAACTGCAGATTAGCATTCAAGGCCTGTGCTGAAACATACAACTGTCCAAGGTCGTTGTTGTTAAACTGATGCTGAAACACGGAGCTGCTACATAGTCCGAAGTCGCATATGCCAAAACACGGAGCTGATACACAGTCCGAGGTCGTATATGCCGAAACACGGAGCTGCTACACAGTTTGAGGATGCAGATGCTGAAACACGGAGTTGGCACACAGTTCAGAATTGCAGATGCTGAAACACAGAGGAGACCGCCAGAACCAACGATTCTGAAACACAAACCGTTACAGTTAGCGGTCAAAGCCGACACAGTCAAGAGTGCAATTCACGTGGCTGAAATAGCTCGTGAATTGCGATGCTGAAACAGCATCAGCAGTGATGAGAAGGAGCTGTTACACCAGCCATAACAGCAATACCTCGCTCAGCTCCTGTATTAGCATTCGGTTGCGTGAGAATAGGACATCCTATGTTGATTTAGAAAGAAGATCTGATTTAGGATAGGATTCAGATATGATTTGTAATGATTGTATCGAAGGGATTTCCTCTTTAAATCAGAGGAAATCACCATTCGAGGGATCTAAGTTTTGATACATTGAAGCAACTCCAGAGAGACGGGACGTATTCTATTTTCTCCAATCTGTAATGTGATATTTCGACAGATGAATATAAGACTGCTTTGAGTATCCTTCTCTAGATTTTCGTTCAGGGGAATCTTGTGAGAAGGGAGGGCCCACCTTCTTCACAAGATTCACCCATTAGATAGAAGTGTGTTAGTATAATTTCTGTTTACGTTTTGTTTAACTGTCGTTTGCTGAAACACTGTTTTAATGGATTCCGCTTTGCTGAAACACTACTCACTCTGTCTTAGTTATTGAACGGAATTTGTAATTCTTTTTATCAGCAATCTTGTGTGATGATTTTGTGAGGCTAGAAGAGAATTGGTTAAAGGTCCCTGCTCAGACAGAAAGGGATCGGGACATCATACCCTCTGTAGATTTCCTTTTCCTTTGTAAGTGTGCTAGCCAGAGATTTGGTTAAAGTGTTCCTACTCACAAAGAAAGGGACTGCAACACCTTGTCTTCTGTAGATTTCCTTTACCCCTTCAAGTGTGTTAGCCAGAGATTTGGTTAAAGTGTTCCTGCTCAGACAAAAAGGGACTACAACACCCGGTCTTCTGTAGGTTTCATTTACCTCTGCAAGTGTGTTAGCCAGATATTTGGTTAAAGTGTTCCTGCTCAGACAGAAAGAGACTACAACACCTAGTCTTCTATAGGTTTCATTTACCTCTACAAGTGTGTTAGCCAGGGATTGGATTAAGGGTTCCTACTCAGAAAGGAAAGAACCAAAACATCCTGTTCTCTCTAGACTTTCCTTGGTGTTAGCCAGAAACTGGGTTAGAGATCCCTGCTCAGAAAGAAAGGAATCAGACTGCCTTGTTCTCTGTAGACCTCAACCTCACAAGTGTGCTAAAACAGAAGTAAGGCTCAAGGCTCCTCCTTAGACAGAAAGGAACTAAGTGCTTTGTTTTCTGTTAGATAGAGTTAATTGTTTTCTGCATTATTGTTTTCATGAAAAGAGTGTTAATGCTGAAGTATCTGTTTGAGAGTAAGGGTCCTGTTCTCTGATTGCAGAATAGTTGTTCTTTCCCATTGCAAGTATTATTTTAATGTAATCTAGGTTTCTTAGAATGATCT
>JASDQU010417262.1:0-10127 GCA_032191745.1 Picea mariana
ATTTTATTATTGTAAGATTATCAAGGAAGAAGAGCAAGCAGAGAGTTGTGTAAAGAACACCCATCTATAGATATTGAATTAATAGAAGAAAGATTTGATTCAAATCCATGGTTATGTGTCTATTCTCTGTGTATTGATGTTATGCTCATGAATATTTGCTTCCTTTCATACATTTGCTTTTATATGTTGTGTATGTGATTTCATGGTTGAATTGAAGTCTGAGAAGAAGAGTGAATGAGTTTCAATTGTTTTTCTATTTGGGCCAGAGATTCCTGCAAGGAGTGCAGTTGAATTGTCCGCAAGGAGTGCGTTGAAAGAAGGGTTCAATTAGAGATAGCTTTTGTCTTCATTTCCTCGAAGGCGCGGATTAGGCACAGTGCCATGCAAGGAGTGCGCAGGCCAAGCGAAGCCTCAGGGTTGCGAACCTGAGCAAAGCTTTGAAAGACTGTTGCTGTAGGAGTGCGCAGAGTTGAAAGACTTCAACACTTAGACAAGGTTGAAGATTTGCCGCAAGGGGTGCGTGCAAAGTTCTTTCTAAGGATTTAAGAACTGTAAGGAAGCTCAGGAGGAGTAGGCCTTCGAACTCATTGAAGGATCAGCACTGAGGAAGCTATCGTTGAAATCTCGAGGGAGGCGTCGCAGGTTGGCGAGCAGGCGAACGAGTCTCATGGAAGATACACTTCCTCATTTCGTGGATTGCATAAGGAAGAACGGACGGTCGAAATCCTCCGAGGAGTTTCGCGAAGTTCCGAGAGCTGCTGGATCTTGCGGAGGTGCAAGGTAGCTACAACACAAGTGTGGAGAGGTTCTAAGCTCAGGAGGGGCAGAGTTGTTGATCCAAGTCATCCAGGGCCGGTCGGATTACTCGCGAGATCGCCTATCGGGATCTTGTGAGAAAAGTGTCCGAGACTTGGTAACGGGAATCACGAGATTGCGACACGCGATATTCCAACGGGTACGAAATCATGTGGGCCGCAGGGGTTGATTAAGCAGATAGGTGGCACATCGTATGTCGGGATTTCGTGAATGGAAGGGCTAAGAACTTGGTGTTAAAAGTCATGAAGACGTGAGGTTGCGAGTAGCGAAAGCGCTATAGGGTCGTATCAGCGTTTCGGCGCATCGGGTATCGGGGGTTGGAAAATCGAGTGCTTGATATCGCGAGTTGCGAAATCGCGATAGAGCCGAAGTCCCGATAGAGGAAAGAGGAATTCAACGTTGACTGACATAGCGGGTGTCTAGTATTCGAGAGCCCAGCGAGCAACCGAGAACTTGCGAAGTCGCGAGTTCTGATTTCATGATAAGCGAACAAAGGGAAGTTGCGCAGAAGAGAATCTGTGGGTGTAGATTTCCCGATAGGGAAATAGAAGAACCTTGGAGTTCTTCGGGCCAAGTGGAAAGAGGATCCTATGAGTGCGCGTGGACCTTATGACCTGCGGGTGGTGAAGGGGCCACGTTGCCGTCAAGAAGTCTCTACCATTCCTAATGACTGTTGTCGTCATGATTTCCTGCTTCCTGCTCATGGAAAAGTACATCTCTACTTGCAAATACTTTGTGAGTATGAGGATCAAACAGTTTGTATGCTTTAAATTCAGAACAGTACTCAATGAAAATACATTTAATGGATTTAGCATCAATTTTACTCCTATTCTCCTTTGGAATATGAGAAAAATCCTTACACCCAAATAATTTCAAATTATGAACTGCAGGTTTGGAACCATTCAAGGCTTCGAAAGGAGTAACATTATCAAGACACCTTGTTGGACTTCTATTCTTTAAATAAACTGCATTATTTATGGATTCAACCCAAAATGCATTTGAGAGATTCTTACCTTTCATCATACTGCGTGCACACTCTACCAGAGTTCTATTTTTTCTTTCAACGACTCCATTTTGTTGTGGAGTGTGAGGTACTGTAAACTGCTATACTATTCCATTATCTTTGAAATATTTGATTAAGTCCCCTGATTTATACTCTCCCCCTTGTTCTGAACGAAGGATTTTGATGGATTTTCCTGTCTACTTTTCCACCATGGTTCTGAATTCCTTAAAGTACTCGAAAACATCACTTTTTCATCTAAGGAAGTAAACCCATGTGTATCTCGTGCAATCATCAATAACTAACAGAAAGTAAAATGCACCTCCTAAAGACCTAGTCTGCATAGGCCCACAAACATCAGTATGAACAAGATCTAACACATCTCTCTTTTTCTTATCAGGATTGGAGGGGAATTCATCTCTGTGCATCTTTGCTAATGCACATGCATCACAAGCAACCTTCTCATTCTTTAACATGGGAAGTCCCTCAACCATATTATTTTTCTGTAATAACAATAAATCAGGATGATTGATGTGTCCATACCTTTGATGCCAAAGAATCTCTGTTGGCATAACTGCATAAGTCAGTGCATGATGTGCTTTGCTGGTAACATCAAGTTTGTATAGACCTCCTGCTCTGACTCTCATTGCAACAATTTGGAAGTGGTCCAGCAGATCCTTGACTATGCAATAATTCTTGAAGAATTCAACCTTCAAGTTATGATCTGTAATGGTGGACACAAAGATCAAATTTTTCTTTATTCGTGGCACATACACCACATTTCGAATGTGATGAACAATACCATTCGTCAATGTCACAGGAATGTCTCCATATCCCTTGATCTAATGAGCGCGGTCATCTACAAGATATATGTTGGCACCATTCTGTGTTTTTTTAAAATTAGCATACCAATTTTTATTACAAGTCATATGTACTGATGCTCCAGAATCCACAAACCAAACATCAGAATCATCCGTTTCAGCAGATAAAGTAGCATTAGACACAAACAACCTAAGATCCTGTGAGTCAAATTTCGGGGGTTCATCAATATCATCACTAGCAATAAATAATCTAAGATGTTGATTTGAATATTTTTCTGCATAATGACCTGAATGTGTTCTAGGTTTATTCCTAGCCTCATCACTTTTGTTCTTATGATAGTCTTTAACCATATGTCCAGGTCGACCACAATAAAAACAAATCTTAGACTCATTCCTGTTAGATTGCATACTTTCATTTGGAGGTTGTCTTCTCTACGATGAACTGCCTCTCTGCCATGAACCACCTCTCTACCATGAACTGCCTCCTCTGCCCCTTACTCCTACTCTCCCTCTCGCAGATCTATTATTTCACCACAGTGCCAAATATTTACTTGAAGGCTTCAGATTCTCGTGCCTCTCTTCGTCTTGCAGCAAAATACCTGTCAGTTCTTCAAACATAGGAGGTTTTTCCCTTGCTTCAAGACCTGTTATGAACATATGA
This sequence comes from Picea mariana, assembly GCA_032191745.1. Lineage (NCBI taxonomy): Eukaryota > Viridiplantae > Streptophyta > Pinopsida > Pinales > Pinaceae > Picea > Picea mariana. The sequence continues at coordinate 3,299 of JASDQU010417262.1, forward strand.
TAATCTTCTAGCATACCATTTAAGGTAATAGTGACCAGATTAGTGTTGGAAATAGTTTCCGCTATATTTACTAGATTATCTTTCACCTCTTTAATACGACCCAAAAATGAACTAACAGATTCATTTCCATCCATCTTAATGCCTAGCAATTTAGTTTTAAGGAACAAAATGTGATTTGTGTTGTTAGTTTCATACAATGCTTTAAGTGTTGTCCATGTTGCAGTAGAAGTTGTAGATTCTCTAATATGTGGAATTATTCTATGTTTAACTGACATGCGCAACAATACCTTTGCCTTGTTTTTACGCTTCTCCCAATATTGGATCTGTGCTGCTGTCACACCTGCAGCCTCATTAGGTTTCAGTTCAGTTCCCTTCGCAATATTCCAAACACCATAGCCCTCCATTTTCGTCTGCATCTTGAATTTCTAGTTAATGAAGTCCGAGCCATCTAACTTGTTGGCTTCGTTGAGGTAGGTCTCTGCTAGAGGATTCACCATCGCTGTAATTTAGTATTTGCAAGTAAATCACCAAGGATATGCAACTTTTCATCGAGTTTTCTCTTATGCTGAGTAGTTCGTCACTCTGCCTTCGGATCCACTGATCCAACTCTACCTCTATTCTCAGCTTTCTCACCCATATTTGCACAAAGAAAAATTGGTCGGACACAATTTGCTCACGTTTTTTCCTCCACGCTCAATGCCTCGACCTTATCTCACACAGCTATTCTCCAACTCGAACTGACGTGGCTCTTCTATGCGATTTCAACCAATGCAGGAACACCCCTCCTCGTAATCTCGCAGATTTAGCAAAGCTCGCCCTCCAAAAATGTTTCTGCATGCTATCCACACCCTCTCCCCATGGCTCTGATACCAAGATAAAATATGTGAAATAAACAACATGGTGAGGCTATGCTCACTTCTGTATTATTCAATGAAGAGGGGATACATGCTTATATAGGAAAAGACTTGACAGAGTCGGTTACATGCAAACCAAAGAAAACTAGACTCTAAACTAAGAACTGACTCTTAACACGCCTACAACTGACTCTCACAACTGAAGCTTATAATTGGTGGTTACAACTGGCTCTTTCTCCATTATTTCCAAGTCTCCCCATTAATGGAGAATGGATTGACTTCTACACCTAACATCTCCCTAAACAATTTAAACTTAATCTTTCCAAGAGGCTTAGTGAAAATATCAACAACATTTTCACTAGTATTACAATACACAAGAGTTATTTCATTTGACTGCAACTTTTCTCGAACAAAATGATACTGAGCTTCAACATTCTTTGTCCTTGCATGAAAAATTGGATTCTTTGCAATATTGATTGAACTTTGATTATCACATATGATCATTGTAGGTTCCTTTCATTCTTCTCCAAAATCTTGAAGAAGTCTTCTTAACCAAACAACTTCAAAAGTTGTTGCACACAAGGCTTTATATTCTACTTCAGTGGAAGACAAAGATACAGTGGGCTGCCTTTTACCGCTCCATGAAGCAACCCCACATCCAATGTTGAACACATATCCATTGGTTGATCTTCGATCATCGAGATTTCCAGCCCAATCAGAATCTGAATAACCTGTCAATTCAACATCAGATGCATCAGTATATTTAATACCATAATCAAGTGTACCTTTTAGATACCTGAGTACTGCCTTTGCTTCATTCCAATGGATTTCATGAGGTTTCGCCATGAACTGACTTAACACACTCACAAAATATGAAATATCAGGTTTGGTTGTGGTGAGATAATTTAGACTACCCATCATCTGTCTATACACAGTGCCATTCACCTCCTTTGAACCATCATCAAAAGAAAGTTTCACAATCTGCTGCATGGGAACAATAGAAGAGTTACATTGATCCATTTTAAATCTCTTAAGTATTTATTTGATATACTTACTCTGACAAACAAAAGTTTGTCTTGCATTTCTCCACACTTCAAGACCTAGGCAGTAATGTAACTCACTAAGATCTTTCATTTCAAATACCTTTGATAACTTCTCCTTGATTTCATCAATTAACTTCTCTGCATTTCCTGTAATTATTAATTCATCAACATATAATGAAATCAATACTATATAACCCTATTCATTAAATTTGGTATACAGATTTGGATCACTTTTGCTCCTCATAAAACCCTGTTGAAGAAAGAAAGAGTCTATCTTTTCATACCATGACTTAGGTGCATGTTTTAGTCCATACAATGCTTTCTTTAACTTACACACTAAGTTTTCTTTCCCCTTTTCAACAAACCCTTTAGGTTGAGTAAGGTAAACCTCTTCCTTTAACTCACCATTCAAAAGTGCAGATTTAACATCTATTTGATGCAACTTCCAATGGTACTTTGTAGCTAAAGCAATTAACATTCTGATAGTATTCAATTTAGCTACTAGTGCAAATGTTTCAGCATAATCAATACCTTTTGTTTATGAATACCCCTTTGCCACCAATCTAGCCTTATACTTATCTATACTACCATCTGATTTAAACTTGGGTTTGTATATCCATTTGCATCCAATGGGTTTCTTATGTTTAGGCAATTCAGTCAATTTCGAAGTATTGTTTTTCATTATAGATTCATATTATTCCTCCATTGCATTTTGCCATTCATCATGTTCATTAGCTTCATCAAAACTCATGGGTTCTATGACATTTGAAATGCTACTCATTAGGGCATAGTCTTTATACCCCTCAGGAAGTCGAATCTATCTTGAAGATATTCTCAACTGATTATCTTCCTCCCCACTTTGTGAAGATCTGTCCTCACCTCTAGGTGAACTGTGACTGCTTGAATTGTCCATATCATTGAGTCCTTCTTGCTTCTACTGCTACCGTCGCTGCGGGGATGGATTTTTTCACTGTGGGGACGGCTGTTGTTGTGTGGGTTGTTGTTGCTACCGTTCTTCTTTAACTCCTTCATCAAGAAGTCTCTGTCATTCCTCATGACTGTTGTCGTCATGATTTCCTGCTTCCTGCTCATGGAACAATACATATCTACTTGCAAATACTTTGTGAGTAGCTGGATCAAACAATTTGTATGCTTTAAATTTAGAATAGTACCCAATGAAAATACATTTAATGGCTTTAGCATCCAATTTCCTCCTATTCTCCTTTGGAATATGAGCACAAGCCTTACACCCAAATACTTTCAAATTATGAACTGCAGGTTTGGAACCATTCAAGGCTTCAAAAGGAGTAACATTATCAAGACACCTTTTTGGACTTCTATTCTTTAAATAAAATGCAGTATTTATGGCTTCAGCCCAAAATGCATTTGAGAGATTCTTACCTTTCATCATACTGCGTGCACACTCTACCAGATTTCTGTTTTTCCCTTCAGCGACTCCATTTTTTTGTGGAGTGTGAGGTACTGTAAACTGTTGTACTATTCCATTATCTTTGAAATATTTGATGAAGTCCCCTCATTTATACTCTCCCCTTTGATCTAAATGGAGGATTTTGATGGATTTTCCTGTCTTCTTTGCCACCATGGTTATGAATTCCTTAAAGTACTCAAAAACATCACTTTTTCGTTTAAGGAAGTAAACTCATGTGTATCTCGTGCAATCATCAATAAATAACAGAAAGTAAAATGCACCTCCTAAAGACCTAGTCTGCATAGGCCCACAAACATCAATATGCACAAGATCTAACACATCTCTCTTTTTATTATCAGGATTAGAGGGGAATTAATCTCTGTGCATCTTTCCTAATGCACATCCATCACAAGCAACCTTCTCATTCTTTAACATGGGAAGGCCTTTGTAACGAACCTCCTCGTTACGACAACAACTCTGATAAAAAGTGCAATTTTTATTTTTTTTTAAGGTGTGTGTACGCGTGTAAAAAGGAAATAGACACTCTTGACTCTACATCGCCACCCGACAACTAACAAGACACAACCACGATGATCACAACAAGAAGACATAAGGCGCACAACAAGTAACTACAAGACTAAAATGACATACTGGGTTATGTACAGTATGAACACAGAAGGAAGAATCCATAATAGTAGATTTTACTATTTCTGCATAGGAAAGTAGGGCGTTTAATCTTCGTTCTCTGCTNGTCGACTGCTCAGGTAGAAACTAGTAATATCTATCAGGAGGTCGTAGTGGTGGGAACTCTGCCTTTAAAGAGCCTGAGACTACTGAAACGACCTTAGAGGTGTGTCGCAAGAGTTGAAACCCTGCCTTTAAAGGGCCTGAGACTCTTGATATGGCACTGGATTCTTTACACATAAATATTCACACACAAAGACTTACATACAGAGTGACTGGCTTTATCAAATTGAAGGATCTGATATCACACAACTGTGAGTTTGGACAATTCCAATTACAGTACTAACCCTGGAATTAACCCGACTCTAAACATCAGCATATAAATAAACAACAAATTTATTAACCCTAAATTTAACAGCCCAAGATAAAGACACAACCATCAATCGCAGTCAACAAGGTTATCTAACAACCACAAACTACAATAACCCTGACCATACATGATAACCATTTTACATTTTATGTTACGAAAATATTGCAATAAATTACAATCACCAACGTTTTATTTTTGTCGAATAACCATAAAATTTCCTTTACCATACCTGGTAACCGCGTTACCCTGCTGATTTCTAAACTCTTGCGAAAAATTAAAATTACACATATTTTATATGTTCCACCTTAAAATTCAATGACCTCACATGATAAAAACATGGAAAATAAACAATGAGGAGCTCGCATTCAGAAGTTATCAAGGCTAGCATGGCAATCTTCCTAATGCAAGTACCTTACATTTTATATGTTTGACATTCTACAATTTCTATGTATTCCACAAAATATTAACAACATTACTTTTTGCACCATAACCTTGCACATAAAATAATGATCACATCACCCTCTATGGTGTAGAACCTTTCACTAAATAACAGTAAAATTTCATTTGAGGTGGTCTAACACTAACACTATATTATATTTTATATTGCAATAACATTACCCTTATATTTCAACCTATATATTACAGTAGCGTTACACATTACTATGCCTGTTTTATAATATCAATTACAATACCAATTCAGTAATAGTACAAATTGACAACCATATCTTTACATGCCCTTGCAATATCCATGCAAATTCAAGATTCAATTGATCGGGTAGCCATCAAGCAGATAGAGCTAAAAATATTCCCAAGATTCAAGGCCAGGAAAAAAAAAAAGGGGAAATAGAAAACCACCGACCAAAAATTTGGTGGAAGGGATGTTCCACGGATGGCACACATGAATTCAATACCTGAAATACCTCTGGACACTTACACAATATGCAATTCTATTTAATTAATTTCACCATTCTAGCCACATAAAAACCAAATTTATCGAATTCCAATCAAGAAATGACAGGAAAGAAAGGTAACAAGGGATGTCAAAGTCAAAATTTATGGGAATATCTTCCTACTTATCTAATTTTCGGATTACAAATAATCGAATCCCATTCTCCTTTGTTATTCGTTGCCTTAAACACTGGCAGATGCCAATATGACATTCTGTAATATTGCACCGCAGTGAACTGTTACCTTCGAATTCAAATTTGTGGTTATCCTGTATATCAATTCTTTATTATTATTATTAAGTGTGATTCACAATTCTCTCGAATCAACTTTACTATAGTCACGAGTTTCTTTTGAAATAAGCTCACTATTTAAAGAGACAATATTAAATGATGGAAAATTTCATCAAAGACTGGATGCGAGTTTTATTCTCTGAATCCCTCTGGAAAGAGTTCAGACTTTACCCAAAACAAAATTGGTCTCTTCTTGGACACAAATTGAATTTTATAATGTTGCCATCCTTGCAAATAACATATCTCCAAATAGAACAATTGCTTGCCAACTACTGAATCAGATTAACCAAACCAAATACCTTGTTCTTTTAACGATGGACAATTCAATGGTCTATACGGATTGAATGCTGAGAATGACCCTCCGTAATCTATAAAATGCCCACAGTCAAATAAAAATGCCCACTGTAGAGTATAAACGCCCACGGTGATATATAATGCCCACCGTAATCTATAAAATGCCCACAGTCAAATAAAAACGCCCCCATTTATATAAAAACACCCACTATAGAGTATAAACGCCCATAGTGAAATGAAAAATGCCCACAGTCATCTGATGCCTACAGCAATACATCGCCAACAGTAATAAAAATGCCCACAGTCAATAAGGAAAACGCCCACAGTCAATGAGGAAAACGCCCACAGTCAAATGAAAAACACCCATAGTCATCTGATGCCTACAGTGATACAACATCCACAGCAAATAATAACGCCCCTCCTAGGACAACTGACAATCATATAAAAAAAACGCAGAGGAAGGGTTATTGACAATCGCAACTACCAAGTGGAGGAAAAACCAACACATTCAATAATTTATATATATATAAAAAGAAGGGGAGGGCCATCAACGCACAGTCATAAAGTTCGTGGCGAATGTTTACACCAGTGAAAACAGTGGGAGCCCAATGTTTTTCAACCCCCGGACACAAGTATAAAGGCAGACCGGAATCAAAAACCCCTTTTCATTATTTAAATTTCAGAATGTCGTTGCAATGCAGACCCGTAATTCATTTCTTTTTATTGCCAGAATACAATGATAAAAAACTCAGACAAGAACCCATTGAGTTATCCCATGGCCAAAATACAATGATAAAGACAAGTCATTCTACCCTTCCATTAATAAGCAGATTCACATGAATCCTAACACATTCTACCATAAAAATATGAAAAGCATACCTGTGCCCTTTCGCTCACTTTGGATGACGTCCCGCGCT
>JASDQU010417264.1:0-10113 GCA_032191745.1 Picea mariana
GCCCCCCTATGAGCCCCCCTGTGCACCAAGTGTAACATAACATCATGTGAGGATAAATATGAAAATAATATAACACAAGACACTACCAAGGAATTTGATCCAAACACGACTAAAACAAGACCTATGAATCAAGAAGATAATCAACCTCCAAAACATACCCTTTGTTACAAACATACCCTATGTTACAAAGTTGGAAAACATACATACTAGACAGAATCCTGCAGACGTGTTAAAAAAGGGAGTAACCAGGGATAAACTGAGTTCCTGCTCAGTTTCAGTTGGTCTTCAATCATGAAGGTGAAGATGAGAAATTTTCCAGGTCCAATAAGGATCATGGTCCAACAGATACATCAGCGGTGGAGTTGTTGAGATCAATCTCCAAGTGGGAGATTGTTGGTTGTGGAGCCTGATTATCTTCCTGATTCATAGGTCTTTGTTTTCAGTCGTGTTTATACCCCATGAAGATTTTCCACCCCTCCACACGGGGGGTTACAGGGGGGACTTCCCCCCTTGTGGAGCCTGAGGGAAAGCAGGCCCCCGGTGGGGGTTTGGAGGAGAATCCCCCGAAGGAAAAATTTCCTTGTAAATGTATATTGTAATTTCATAGTAAATACGGACCATTCATTATAAGGTCGCAGATATGATGATAGAAGTTATGTTAGGGTTTTTTTTCCTAGAAGGAAACCCTCTTTTATGAGGGAATAGTATTGTGGTTGTGGATCATTGCAAAGATTGTATTCTGAGAGAGGATACTGTGAGAGAAAGAAGAGGAAGTTACAACATGTGTGTTGTAGGTTGTATCCCTTCATTTTGATGGATAATAAAAATGAAGGACCTGACAATTTATTTGGTGGATGTAGCCCACACTCGGTGAACCATGTATATATGTGTCTCTATTGTATTATGTATCTTTTGTGTTTTATTTCCGCATTTGTTTTATTTTATTGTTCCACAATCCTGTTTTTCTAACACCAAGCCTTTTGGAAAACTGGCCTTCATTTTATTTGCTCATAAAGGTGCCTTTCTCTCCTTATGGCTTCCTCCAAGGTCTTGGGGTGATCATATTAAATCTTGTCACTATAGAAATATTTGTATTTTAACCTTCTCATCTTGATGAAGTCAACATACACCAACAATTTAAAGAATTGCTTCTCATATTCCTCCATTGTCATGGTTCCCAACTTGAGCTTAAAGAACTCTTTCATCTTTCTCTCATAATAATGCTCAGACAAATATTTCTCTTGGAAATATCCTTTGAACTTCCTCCTTGAGATTCTCTTCTCATCGAGGTTCTTGGTTTGCTTAAGTTGATCCCACCACATCGTTTCCTTTCCTTGCAAGTGGTAGGTGGAAATCCTAGATTCTACATGGGATGGGTAGTCATGCAGCTAGAAATATCTCTTCATTTCCAACAGAAAGGCCTCTACCTATTCTCCTTTCCTATGCTCACCATTGCAAGTAGGTGGATTTATTTTCATGAGTTCACCTTGCAAGATGTTTGCCTTAGGCCTTCTTCTTTGCCTCCGAATAGGAGACACACTTGGGACGCTTCCTAGCCCTGAGCTTGCATGATTTATTCTAGTGGAATGCCTTGGAGAATGATGGATCTTGCTCATGCTCCTTGACTTCCTATCATTTCCATGATCATCCCCTTTTCTGTGAGATCTAGATGTTGATACTTGTCTAGCACTAGTTGCTTGCTTGGTGAAAAAATATTTGTTAACTTGCTTATGCAACATGTTCAAGCTCTGAAGTATCTCTTCCTAAGCCTTCATAATCCTTTCATTATCAGCCTTGCAGCTTTGCACTTCGCTATGCAGACTTCTCATAGTGACAGGCTCTTGCCTATCTCTTCTTCTATTTGACTATGTCTCGACATTCCCCATGTTGATATGAAGACCTCTAAACTCTTCCTCATGGTTGTAAGATCTTTGAGCATCTTCCATAACTCCAGTCCTCATATAGGAACTAAAGTCTATTTTTTTACTTCTAATTCTACAAGAAATGTGCAGGTAATAATTGTTGTTAGAACATGCATATTATAAAACATTTTATTAATGAGAATACATGGTATTTCTTCATTAATTTCTGAGGGAAACATTGCACTAATTTAAATTTTGATTTTCTTGATGCATCCCTCCAAGAAACAACTTTCCAATGACTCAAAACTTGCCCAACATTGAGCTCTGGGTTGAAATTTATAGTTTTCTGAAGTTCTTGTACAGGTCTACAACATCTCTAGAGATATGAAGTCCTGAATGTTCCTCCGTTGATCTATATTAATGGATTCATCCTGGATCAAGTCATACTTCTTCTGCATACATTCCATGAACCCACCACCAACACTTAGTTTATTTTTCCTTCACGGACTCACAGACTTACAAACTTGTAACCTTCTTTCATATTTCCGTCTGGAAGTCTCAACACTTAGTCATTTTTCCACTTCTTCAGACTCACGAACTCACAACCTTGTAACTTTTCTTCCATAAGTCCTTTTGAAGAGTCTCAACAATTAGTCATTTTTCCAGTTCTTCGAACTCACAACCTTGTAACTTTTCTTTCATAAGTCTGTCCGAAAAGTATCAACACTTAGTTGTTTTTCCACTTCTTCGAACTCGTAGACTCTTCGGACTCGCAGACTCACAAACTCACAATCTTGTAACTTTTCTTTCATAATTCCATCTGAAAAGTCTCAACACTTAGTCATTATTCCACTTCTTCATACTCGTGGACTCACAGACTCACAACCTTGTAAATTTTATTTCATAAGTCCGTCCGAAAAGTATCAACACTTAGTCATTTTTCCACTTCTTTGGACTCGTGGACTCACAGAATCACAATATTGTAACTTTTCTTTCATAAGTTTGCTTGAAAAGTTTCAACACTTAATCATTTTTCCACTTCTTCGGACTTGTGGACTCACAGACTCACAATATTTTAACTTTCTTTCATAATCCCATCTGAAAATTCTCAACACTTAGTCATTTTTCCACTTCTTTAGACTCGCAGACTCATGGTCTCACAATATTGTAACTTTTCTTTCATAAGTTCGTCCGAAAATTCTCAACACTTAGTCATTTTTCCACTTCTGCATTCCACTAATTGGCCCCTCGACTTCGCACACACTTCTATATCCAATGTGCATACTTTGGTGTCACGTGCTAATATCTACTAGGCACAACTTTGTGTCACACACCAATATTATGCATCCAATGTAAGCATAACATTGTGCGCGCACCAAGGAATTTGTACTGCACTCTTCCAACACTCCAAACGTACACCTTGTGCATCACATTATTATTTGTGTGCCACAAACTATGCACCCTGTGATGCCAAACTTTAGCATGATTTTCCGCACACCCATCTTCTGTGCACGCCACCAATTATACACAGCACAGTGCCAAAATCTAGTGTACACACCCTGTGCACCATTATTTTCTACACAACGACAAATATTTTTGACTCTTAACTAATTTTTCCATAATTTTGATGCATAAAATTGGGGCTTTTTCCAAATCCCACACAATTGCTTCTAATTTTCTATCATGGATGCACTGTAACTTGAAATTTAGCCACTCACCAATTCAACTTTCTATGAGAATCCGCTTCGGCATTATGCTAACTCAGCTCATCTAGGATCAATGTTGAAAATTGGGCTCTAATACCACTTTGTAACATACCTAATCACCATGGTTGGGTCATGTCACAAACAAATTCCTCTTTATCAGCTATGATACCATTTTAGTAACGTACTTAGCCTCTAGCTAGGAAACAATACATGTGGAATACATATAACATGAAACTTCTGCTAATTAAAGAAATTCTTTTACTATTAGCCGATTTCCTGTAGCTTATAGCTACGAATTAAAACATATTTAGCTACTATATTTAACCACAAAAAGAATCATCTACATCATGCTAATAACCAACTTGAATTGCAGCTAAACAACTTATTACAACAACATAAAATCACTTCCAAATACAACAATTAAATACATAATTTAACATAACGACAAGATAAAAAGACTCATATTTTCACAATAGTTGTGCAACCAGATGATTGAGATGGACGTTCCACCCAACCATAGATTGACTGTTCCAAATATCAACAACCAGTCACCCATGAGCTGAAGCTAGAAATCCACAAAAGAGGGTGGTCTCTCACAATCCACTCATAGCTCATAAAACTCTCAACCCAACTGATATTTTCCTACAACTATATCAATTTTTCGATCAACTCTCTTCCTCTTGACTTGTCCAACCCAAGGAATGAACCATTATTTTATCAAGGTTAACCTAAGGGATATACCATCCATTTATCAAGGCTAACTCAAGGAATGAGCCATTCTTTTATAAAGGTCTCTCTGGCATAGGTAGCTAGGAATATCTCACTTGGGAAATCAAGGGAAATTGCTTCTAGGAAAACCCACAACAAACACTTGTTGTTACAGTGAAACTCATGTAGGATCTCACTCTTTCATCTTGACAACTGGGATTCAGTTCTCCAGCTCAAATTCTCTCTAGTTACGCTCCAGTTACGCTCCAAAATTCGCCCTTCTTCCCCTTCGACTTACTGCACTCTCAATGCCTTTTCCTTCCTTTATCTTTCCTTTATTGACTTAACCCCCATGCACCCAATAAATCCGGGATGTGACCACTCACACCCACCCTCTTACATGTATTCAATGATTGGATTTGAAAACACTCAATCAGAAATTGGAAGGTTCATATACAATAGCAGATTTAGGAAAATGAGTTAAATCCATACACATGGGTAATTCCCCCCTTAGACCCCCTCTTGGACATTATCCTAGAAAATCCACTCTCTTGTGGATTAATTCATCCCCCATATCTATTTTATGTCCCCTTAGCAGCTTGCATCACATTTTATTATTAAAATATTGAAATACAATTCACATATTACATCGCTTCGCCATTGATCCAGATTTTTTTTGGCACGAAATGAGAGAAGAGATATAATAAAGAAATGTAAAAATATATATCATATATTCAATAATATAACATAGATTTATTATAGATATAACCATAAACACAAAGATACAGTAATACACAATTTCTATTAATGAGCGAAATGTGATGGCTACTCACATTCGAAAGAAGAAAATTATTACAGTGAGGCTCCAAAGGAATTTTTAACATAAATAAAATCCAAAACCCTAACCCCGAAAGATTAAAAGCCAATAGTTTTCTGGACCCCGTTTTGGGTAGTTTGGTGTATCAACTTCCCAAGGGCGTAACTTTGGCATACGATCTTCGTTTGGGGCACACAATAGCTCATTGGAAAGGTATAGATGAGGATATTAATTTTGGGGGATCAATCAAAGCCTCTGTATATAATTAAGATTGTTGATCGTGGAAAAATTTCATTTAGTCCCTCAAAATGGCCCTAGAAGTTTAGGAACCGAAAAAACTGCTAAAAATAGTAAATTTCCATAAGACTGTTTTGAGCCAGCTGGAATAGCTCGGTGGCCACTGATATCCACCTGGATCAATACACCCTCCTTAGGAATCAATGGTCTCCATTGCATTGATTTCTCAGGGGAGAGGGGAAAGCGTTTGTTGAATCTGAATCTTTATAAGTTGCTTGCCTTGTTGGATAAGTTGTGTTGCTTCTCTTGTTGAAGGTTGTCATGAACCTGTTGTTGGCGAGGTTGAATCTATTCAAACAAATTGTTTTATCTTGGCTTGACTGGGAAGTGTGTAGGCACCCGTGTAGGTGAAGAAACAATATCTTCTTTATCTTTTGCAATCTACTTATGTTGGATAGAAAGGTCTTGGGCCAAGGATGTAGTGGTTGCAGTGTCCTTTTGTTCACCTTTTGAAAATATTATGAAGAGGCTGAATTTTGTAGTATGAGAGATTTCCTTGCGACATTGTTTTGGTGGGATAGTAGTCAGAACTACCTCTAGTATCCTATAGAGATGACTCCCTAGAGTAACAATGACACTACGGGGCCAAGACTCATAAATAGCATGGTGCTTCCACATATATGGCTGGACCAAAATAACATCACATACATCTAGTGGGGAAACATCACATAATACCTCATCCTTGAAGGGTTGAATTTCATATGACAATCAACACTGTTGGCTGACATGAAGATCTTGTCCTTGGTGAAGCCACCCGATGTTGTATGGTTGCGGGTGTGGTGTTGTCAAAAATCCCAACTGTTTGATGACCTCTATTGAGATGAGTTTTTTTTGGCTTTCGCTATCAACAACGAAATGCAACGGGGTCCCCTTCACCCAAATGTGTGAATGGAAAAGGCTCTCCCCCTCTTCAGGATCTACTGGTTCTTCTGGTTGAATTGTTTTGATTGCGACAGTAGCAGTGGGGTATGTGTCGATGATTTTTCTTCTCCCATTATTTTTTGAATCTAGGTTCAAATCTTTTTCTTTGATCTCGGCCACCAATGGCTTTTTTGAGTGACATTCGCCGATGTTGTGCCAGGGGATTTTGTGGAAATTGTACCACTTTCGAGTGTCCTTCTTTGTCTTTCCGTGACCCTTCTTTTCATGTGGCTTAGACTGGTTTTCAGGAGGTTGTTTGTTAGGGTTATCTTTATCATATTTTGGTTTTTGCAGATTTGCAGACCCGAACTCCTATTTGTTCTGGTGCCTAAATTTCTTCTCGATTTTGACAACATATCGATAGGCATCTCCCAGCAATGAGTTGTCTAGAAACTCCATTTCAATTTGGATGTACCTGTGTAGAGTCTCACGGTATTTCAAAACCAAATGTCGCTCAGAATCTTTGATACCCAACTTGGTGCGCAAGGTATGGAACGTATTGGTGGACTCTGACACTGCTTTCTCTTGATGCAATGTGGCCCATCTCATGTATTGATCGTCATAGTTACCAACAGGGTAATATTGTTCTTTGACCAAATCCACAAAAAAATACCAAGTGGGATTGACCCCATATATTCCAGATTCCTTTATGTAAATTTTCTCCCAGTAAGTTTCCCACCAATGTTTAACATGGGGGGGAGCCTTGAGGAGTGTGAAGGTAATCTTTTACCTATCAGAAAAATTGTGAATAGAGAAATAAACTTATAGTAGATTTAACCATTTTTTTAGGGCATCTACATATGTTTGACCTTCAAATATGGAAATATCAAAATTAAACTATACCTTGAAAGGAGAGGTGCCTCCAAAATGGCCGCTTGATGAAGACGTTCCTGTTGTTATTGGCAAGCATTGAAGGATGTGGGAAAAATTCTACATTATTTCATCCCTCTGTCGCGTGAGAGCTTGCTCGAGCAATAGATTAATAGAATCTTCTGCTCCGTCATTTTTCTTTTCTTCCTCCATGGAGGGTTTCTTGGGCGTGCAAGAGTGATTTTCCTCAAGAGAGACAAGCTCGAGACCCAACTTGCTATACTCCGACTTCATCGGGGACATGCACTGAAAAATGATCAAGAGCAGCCTGCTCTGACACAACTGATCTCGATTATTTTCCACGTGAAATAAGAGTGGAGATATAATAAATAAATTTACAAAGATATATCAAATATACGATAATATAACATATATTTATCAGAGATATAACCATAAACACATAGATACATTAATACACAATTTATATTAATGAGCGAAATGTACAAAACTGTAGAAATACAAAGTGAAAGACTCACTAGAATGGTGGCAACTTATCTCTGAGAAGAGATGTGACGGCTACTCACATTCGCAAGAAGATGATTATTACAATGAGGCTCCAAAGACATTTTTAATATAAAGAAAATCCAAAACCCTAACCTTGGAATATGAAAAGCCAACAGTTTTGTGGACCTTGTTTTGGGTAGTTCGGTGTATCAACTTCTTGAGGGCATAACTTTGGCATATGATCTTCGTTTGGGGCACATGATAGCTCATTGGAAATATCTTGATGAGGAGATTCATTTTGGGGGCTCAATCAAAACCTTTTCCTATCATTGAGGTTACTGATCACAAAAAAACTTCATTTAGGCCCTCAAAATGGCCCTGAAGTTTTAGGAACCGAAAAACTGCTAAAAATAGTAAATTGATAGAAGATTGTTTTAAGCCAATTGGAATAGGTGGGTGGCCACTGATATCAGCCTAGATCATTCGTAGCCACATATTATATCTACATAATCATTAATTAAACTAGGAATTATGATGGGGATGTTACAAATATGGGTGAATCTAATCTTGTTTCGAATCCTTTCAGTGATTCGAAACAAGGGTCGATGGAATGAGTAATGAACACGAGAATTGGTTGTCCAAAACAATGATCGTGAATAAGGGGTGGTGATCATGGCTAATTATGGCAGAGTATGGTGAATGGGATTATACCAATCAAATAAGGCAATGGATACAAACACAGATATTATGGGGCTATTAGGTGGAGTATGAAGATTAATGGTATGGAAAGAAACAGGATAGGTATATGATTTAATTGGTGGAGATAACTCATAGGTAGTTTTCAATGCGATTTTTCCATAGATTTAATCAATCAAAAGAATTAAGAATCAAATGATTACCTCAATTTTACCTTGATTTTACTTTAAGATGCATGCTTGTACAAGAGTTGAATTTGTTGTAGTTTATATTGAACCTGTAGGATCATTAGATGCTTTGTTGTTGAACTATCTGAAATGTTGATGTACAAATGGAAGTGTTGTTGGTGTTTTGTCATTCTTGGATACAAAGAAGTGAATTTTTGTTGTTGTAGTCCTGTGGACTTGGTGTAGACCTGTTGATAGGAAGAATTTAGAGTTTCTTGGGCAGCTCCAAACTCTCACTCATGGAATTGTTGAACTATAGCTGATGATCAATATTATTTTCAACAAGTCACAGGTCATCTTGTAACTATTACAATGATCTTGTAACTACCTAAGGTAATGGTTACAAAAATACTCAATGGGTATCAGACTGCCTGTAACTATTGAAGCCATTAAATTTTTTACTATTTCTGATTTGATCACTGAATTGAGTTATATCAAGTCCAAAAGTTGTTGATAATATAGAAACTGAAAACATAGAAGCTATTGAAATACAAACTGGACCTGAATATGTCGAACTGAAACCAAGGAAAAAGGAATGTTGCAATTTTTTGTTGATATCACATAGTCTTCAACTGCTACCCATAGCTATGGTACAATTCTCATCATGTGAATAAAGTTGTTGATGTCGAACATGAAGAGAAATCGTTGGATTATCGACCATTAAGTTATGTCGTTAACCAACTTGAAGAAACTCACCTTTGATGATAATGAGTGATTAAAGTACCTTAGTGCATATTTACGGGTACGAATAAATGTGTTGATTCCGAGTCACCTACAAGATTTTTCAATGAAGAGGCATTGATGCATCCCCATGATTAAAAACAAGGAAATATTCCATTAAGGTATGCAAATTCCAGGGCACTAAAAAGTCTCTAACCTCATCCACAAATAATGTGTTTGTGTCTATGGGGTAAGGTTTGTTAGAGGGAAGGAATTAAGGAATCCTCCATCAATTGACATGAGCACGAAACAAAATGATTTTGAAGGACAAGATTACAACAATATAGATATAGGAATTTATTACAAACTTGTGATGAATCATTGAAACACTGGAATTAAATTGCAGCAGGGGTGGTTTCCAACTTTGATGTTAAGATGCCAAGGATGGTTATCCCAATCTCTATAACAATAAATCTTTTCACATACCAACTTTGTTTCCTGACACTGTCAAAATTAGTCATAGAAAAACTTCCTTTTTTGGGGACAAAATCAACTTATTCATCTTATAGTCAACAATGTCCCTTTTATTTAAAATAAATGGGGAATGTCTACCCACCAGTTTCCTGATTTTCAAGCAGAGGCCTTGTCCAAATGCACCATAAAACCAATTTTCACAAAAGGACATTATTATTTTTCTTTAATTTTTTTTTCTCTTTTTTTTCTTTTTCTAATATAATTGTTTATTTGAGGAAGAAAGAAAGAAAGGAATCAAAGTGAGGTAGAGGAAGGTGGAGAATCCTCCCTACTTAACACCTCCATCTTGTATTGTTGTTGAACATACTGCACAAAGTCCTCTCAGCTGATAGGTTGTTTGTATAATCTCAATCGATTCCCATTGACTAAGA
>JASDQU010417269.1:0-10276 GCA_032191745.1 Picea mariana
CAAAGAAAATCAAACAATAATAACAAGAAAAATTAAAAATACATTTTTTAACAAGTGAAAGAATATTAAAAGAAACCCTACAAGATAGGTATTTTCATACATCCTTGGCATTGTTCCTTCATGAATATACTAATGTACTATTTCATGTGTATCTATCACCATGCCTACATCATTAGAAATATAGCTATTCTCTTTTCTTTTTTTATATTTTTCATATATTTTGATGTCATTTGTTATCCCATTTTTATCTTTTGAACACATGTTCAAGAATTTTTCCATGTCTAGTATGGCTTGAAAAAGGGTTATCATTAAAAATATGTATAAGATATTGTACTTCATGTGCAACTTCAATGACCCCAATTCTTTAGATCCATATGCCACTTTGACGCCAAATATCACCTCTAAAGGGCCTATGTGGTGGTTTGAGGCCTTGTTTATGGCCCATGAGATGTGGAAGTTTCATTTATATGCTAAGGTCTTTGTTTTCCTTTATTCACCATGGTCAAGGCCCCTAGACCCATTTCGTGGGTGTAAAAGATCTTTAACGATGCCAATATCCTAATGAGAGTCCAAAGATATCCATTAGAGGAATCATGCGGTGATTTGAGGCCTATTCATGGCCCCTGAGCCCTACAAGATTCATTCAGGGCTTAAGAACCTTGTTTTCTTCCTCAAATGATGATCAAGGCCCTGAGACCCATCCCTTGTTTGGAAAGCATCCTAAGTGTGTGCATATCACTATTAGAGGCCAAAGATTCCCTTTAGAGGGCCTGTGTGGTGGCTCAAGGTATCATTCATGGCACAAAGCCCTAAAATCTTGACTTAAGTTCCTAATTAAGGCCTTCTGTTTCCTCTCCCAACCATGGTTAAGGCCCTCAAACCCATCCCTAGAGCACAAAACCTCACAAATGACACCCATAACCTACTCAAAGGCCAAAGGCCCCCTTCATAGGGAATATGCGTGGTGGTTTAATACCTCATTAATGGGCATGGGATAAATAATTTGTATTATATAGGGGTGGGGTAATAATTTATATTATAAAATATATATTAATTTAATTAAAAACAAATAATAACAAAACATAAAAAAAATACAAAATAAAAAACAATATATATTATATAATATATTAAATAAATTAAAAACAAATAATAGAAAAACATTATTAAAAAAAAAGAAAAAAATTCCAAAACTCATAACACATCATTCATCCTCGTGCCCATTCCATTCACCTCACACCCATTCCATTCAGACTGCAACAACCATAGAGAGAAACCAATGTACCCCACACCCATTCCATTCACGCCAACAATCACAGAGAACATCCATTAAACCCCACGCAGGAGTGGAGACAACAACCCTAGGTGCACGAGAGCAGCCATAGCCGGAAAAATCCCACGTGTAGGAATGGAGACATTCACAGAGACAAATAAACATGCCCTATCCAACACCTAAAACCGTGCAGGAGTCCAGATATTCAGGGTCGGGTCACAACTTCCATTTGGACATCAACGGAGGCAGAGGAGCCCCATCCATCCAAACTCTAAAAATGGTAATGGCTATGATCCTGTAATTGCTGCTAAAAATGATAAAAAAAGGTTTAGAATGTCATTAAGTGGTATTTTCATTTTGTTTAAGAGTCTATGTGGTTCTCTCCCTCCCGAAGGGGTTTGATAGATCTATGTGGTTCCCAAATTTATTTTGAACTGACATCCTAGCACTCCAAAACCACAAAAAAATGAAACTTGGGATAATACCTTCCAAACCCTATATTTCTCTATTTCTAAAAATTGAAATTTCAACGGTGCTTTGGATATCACAATGGTGCTTTGTGTATCACATTTGATTTCTAAACTAGCCTATTTGATAGCAATATTGTTTCATAATCTCAATAACCAAAATGCATCTTTGATCAATTTTGTTGCAGCAACATAGCATGCCTTTGAACTATAAGAGGAAATGATGGTTTGTTTCTTACTCATCGACCTCACTAATCATTGGAACAAATAAAATACATTTTCACTTGTGGACATTTTCTTGTCCACAACTCCAACCCAATCTTCATTGACAAACCCATGTAAGTCAAAAATATCATTACCTTGATCTTGATGACTAAGACATAGACGTTGGTTCCTTATACATACGATAATATTATTTTAACAACCATCCAATGTTCCTTTCTTGGATCAAACATAAATATGCTCCCTATTCCCACTAAAGAAGGTGGAATTCATTCTCACATGACCTCAAGAGGGTTGATCCGCATTTCCCTAGCAACTCGCAAACCTCCATGTTTAGGGACCAATTGTGCAAGAATTCATTGAGGAGGGTCAATATCAATTAGATATAGCTTAGGTTCAACCCCCCTCTCCTTTTGTACCCTACAACAATAGTATTCTTGGATGAAAATAAGGAAAGGGAAGACTGGAAAAAGATGTAGAAAGATCCTAGGTACCATGGAAATGGTGACACTATCCAATTTGTGGCATATGATTTCCCTACTGTGTCGCTCTTTCGATGAATTATTTACTTAGTCGTATTGGCGATGGTATTTCTTGTTTTGTCGCAATTGTGACAACGTCCCTATTGTTGTCGCTCTTGCGACATTAATCAAGGTTCATCGCACGTTCCACGTCACATGAAACGACGTTTAGGAGACTCAAGATTCATCGCAATATCCACGACATAACGTCGCAAGAGCGTCGAAATAGCCATTGCAAAATGACCCAAATTTGCTAGTGATCTTATGTTTCAAAGAGGTGTCCAGGTATATCCAAAGTTGGAAAGTGATGGTTTGAACTTTTGAATATAAAAGGTCAAAGAAATAGCTTTCGACAACTAAGGGTCAAATTTTTGTGTGTTGTAAGTTGCTGAAAGTTCCTAGTTTCGACAACGAAAAATGCAGGCGCAACTCTCAGTTAGCTTCCAAAAGTGCAGAGTTTGTTAACGGTTAGACTGTCCCACCGGGTTCTCAAACTGCCATCATTACACAGGTCATGATGATCTTAAATGTTGCCGAAATCGTCTATAAAAATCATTTGTCACGATCTAGGCGTTTTTATTATGAATTTAATTGATGTTTTAAAAAATCATTAAACCCTAATCATTAAAAATCATTATCTCCTATTTTGGGGAGAATTTGAGCAAGATATCTAGCATAAGGGTAAGAAGACACCTGCAAAGAAGTCATCTACACCAAAGAGCAACAAGAGAAAGAGAAGGGCTCTGTCACCAGTTCAGACAGAAGAGCCAACTCCTTCATCCAGTTTCAAGAAGACAAAACAGAAACTTGATTTTGATCAAGGAATTGAGGGCCAAAGCAATGTTGCTAATAGAAACATTATGAATTTTCCATACTTATATTTTGAGTCTGAACCACCTATGGAGGAGAGAGGGGAAGTTGAGGTTGAAGCTCCAGACTTTAAAGTACCCGAGACATCAATAAAGAAGAAGATAATCAAAGCTTTAAAGATTTAGAAGTTTAAGGAGGAGATAACAGAGCTCAAGTTTTTAGACAGGCATATAAAATCAGTAAATCAAACCCTATAGAACACATCAGATGAGGTAAGAGATTGTTTTGAAAGGTTAGCTAAAATGCATGTGAAGGAGCAGAAGAAGAATAAGAAATTTCTCAAGGAGAATCATAAGCTGCATAAAATGGTTAGATGCTTAAGGATAAAACTAATGCTTAAAGACCCTAAGCCAATAACACATCCTCATCTAGAATATCTAGTAGAAGTTGTTGTGAACCTCAATGAAGATCCTAAAGGGTAGACAGATCGAAGAAATTTCATTTTTGCAATTTTGGAAATGATTTCAAAGACCTGCAGTTTCAACAGCTTAGTCGGGTTTGAAAAGGCGTTGTTAGCTGCCGAATCCCAAGACTTTCGACAACTTATCCTACTCTGTTTCAGACATGTAAGCTGTCAAAGCGCAAACACAAAAAAAACGTTAGACTTTTTTCCTAGATCGAATATTTTTTTCTGCCAAATCATTCGAGGAAGATTTCAAATGAATTATAACTTTAAAATGGATAAAGATCATCCTCTTTTTCAGGGTTTAGTGGAAAATACAAAAGATAAACGCTCAAAATTTATCCTATTTTTGGTTGAACATTTTCCCAGGTGCCAGAAAAGGATCTCGAGTTGCCTTGTCATCACCCAGAAGACTGCTGAAGATGTCGAAGATTGTTGAGGACTACCAGATTATGATAAGGGCTTGACCCCTTAAGATAAGACTTGATCGTACTTTTGTGAAACTGTTTGATTATGTACTATTTTTAGTATTTCCGATCCTCTTTGATAGGATCTTAGGTTTTGATGTAAAGGCTATAAATCCTATGCCTTCAAAGGAAGGAGGGGGTTTGACTTGGTGGGACCTAATGGGAGGATAGTCTAGAAACATCACTATCTATTGTAAATATGTTCAATAGGTCATAAGTGACTTTTGGATGAATATAAAGGCATTGTGTTTCCACATTCTTGTGTCACAATTATGTGGTGAAGTTTTTCTTGATGTAAATTGTCATTCTCTTGTTTCTCATATTGTTTTATTTTCTCATTACTTATAAGAATATTATGCTCAGGATTTGTCTTGGACACCCTGATTTGGCTTAAAATAATGTTTATGTTTTCTTATGAAAATTGAATGTAGAATTCAGATAAGCTCTACTCTACATTTGAAATGACCCCTGATCTTTTCCTGTTTCCATCTCACAAATTATAAGTATCCACTGATGTCACTGTCTTTCCTGGTTACATATATCTCTGTTATTCATTCATCAAATCATCTTTAACCTTTGACTCTATTTTTCCCAATGGCCCTCTTTTGTTGTCTCGACCAAAAAATTAAAAAAAAAAAAAATTTCCTCATAGCTAGCCTAACACCCCTTTCAAACAAAGCTATATTCAGAGAGAGCCCTCTCTGAGTCTTGGAGGGATAGATCCATGAATCCAAGTGGTTTTGTGGTTACCTCTATCAATTTCTCCTTCAACCTGAGAAATTACGGAGTGCTAACACCTTATTCATTGTTCCTCGTTCTTTGACCATGGTGTAGTCCCTAAGATCCATTATTTTTGTACAAAACATACTAATGGAATAAAATGTCCCACACAAAGACCAAATTAATATCTGCTACATAAGTCTTTTGTATTTTTTCAAGGACTATGTAACGAATCTCAATTCTAAGAAGATTCAAATAGGACCTAAGAACCTTAAGTTATTTCCTTAACCATGGTGACATAACACTATCATTCAATAGTCAAATTGTTACATTTCATTTTCAGGCATCATGTGTACTGAGGGCTTGAGCCACCACAAAGGAAACATAGAAAGAATATTTGTCTTATGAACAAGACATGGTACTATCCATCTTGAGGTTTGGCATAGAGATTGTTCTTATAGACTACACTACATTGCACCATAATATAAGCCCTACACTCCTTGAAAACCATGTAACACCATTCAAATTAGACACAATATTCTTGCGACRAATTAGCTATACTATCGACGAACTTTTTTCGTCGATAATATAGCTAATTCRTCGCAAGATTATTTACATTTGTCTCTCTTGCGAYGATATCAAATGATGYTTGGATTCATTTCATAATTGGTTTATCAACTTGAAATTAAAATTCGATACTTTGCAAGATAGTTGGACCTTGAGTCAAATACAAATATGAAATTTGGAATCATTAACATATCTACTAGAACATATGAAAAATAGGGTTTATGGTTTCCATGATGATATGATGATTGAAGAAAGTGGGTGTGTGAGTGAAATTTGAGTCTGGAAACCCTCCCATATTGTTAAGGCACATGAATATTCTATCCACGTCAAATTACAATGCATACAGATACAATTTGAAAAAAATTCAACGTTGGCCCATTCACATGTCATTGTTGCCTGCCTCTAGTATTTTTATGGGGTTGATTAAGAAATCAATGAAAAAGAGGGATTTTTCATCACAACTATGACACATATACATTGTATATACATTAATGTATAACCTGAAATAAAAATGAAGAAAGACTGACGAACACTTAAAACTTGCGTCAACCAAATTGTGTACTTTGAAAGAAAATTAGGGTTTATGGTTTACATGATGAATTGGTGATGGAAGAAAGTGGGTGTGTCAGTCAAATTTGAGTCTAGAAACCCTCCCATATCATTAAGGCATGTGAATATTCTATCCATGAAAAATTTCAGTGCATACAGAAACTGTTTGAAAAAATTTCAATGTTGGCCCCATTCACAGGTCATTGTTGCCAGTGTCTAGTCCTAGTACAATTTCCATTCCTTGTTCCTTGTTCTGTGTTCCTCGTTCCTTGTTCCTTGTTGCTCGTTCCTTGACCATGGTGTAGTCCCCAAGATCCATTATTTTTGTACAAAACATACTAATGGCATAAAATGTCCCACACAAAGACCAAATTTGTATCCGCTACATAAGTCTTTTGTCTTTTTTCAAGGACTACGTAACAAATCTTATTTCTAACAAGATTCAAATAGGACCTAATTAGATTTCATTGTCAGGCATCATGTGTACTGAAGGATTGAGCCACCACAAAGGAAACATACAAAGAATATTTGTCTTATGAACAAAATATGGTACTATCCATTTTGAGGTTTGGCATAGAGATTGTTCGTATAAACTACACTAAATTTCACCATAATATAATCCCTATATTCCTTGCAAACCATGTAACACCATTCAAATTAGACACAATATTCTTGCGACGAATTAGCTATATTATCGACAAACTTTTTTCGTCGATAGTATAGCTAATTCGTCACAAGATTATTTACATTCATCTCTCTTACGATGATATCAAATGATGCTTGGATTCATTTCACATTTGGTTTATCAACTTGAAATTAAAATTTGATACTTTGCAAGCTAGTTGGACCTTGAGTCAAATACAAATATGAAATTTGGAATCATTAACATATCTACTAGAACATATGAAAAATAGGGTTTATGGTTTCCATGATGACATGATGATGGAAGAAAGTGGGTGTGTGAGTGAAATTTGAGTCCAGAAACCCTCCCATATCGTTAAGGCATGTGAATAGTCTATCCACGTCAAATTGCAATGCATACATATACAGTTTGAAAAAATTTCAATGTTGGCCCCATTCACATGTCATTGTTGCCCACCTCTAGTATTTTTAAGGTGTTGATTAAGCAATCAACGAAAAAGAGGGTTTTTTCATCACAACTATGACACAGATACATTGTATATACATTAATGTAGAACTTGAAAGAAAAATGAAGAAAGACTGATGGAAACTTAAAACTTGCGTCAACCAAATTGTGTACTTTGAAAGAAAATTAGGGTTTCAAAAAACATTCTATATAAATGACAAGCATGTTCATCGAAACTTCATTGATGCAATACTGAGACAACAATATTGATGAAATCTTATACGATCATGATGGTATAAAAATGAAAGAGCTTCTCTTGGTTTCAAGAATAATTTCTCCTCTACTGAACAAGGCCAACCACGTGAAGGTGGAAGCTCATATGGCCCTTCCCCTCCCCCTCACATCACCCTCAATTGATCCCCAAAACCCAATGTATAAAATAGAAAATAATCGAAAGCAATGTCCTATTAAGATTCATGCATAGAAATTACAAAAACAAAAATTAATGAAGGGACATGAAATTATGTGTTTCTAAATGATATTTTTAGTCTACCATGTACTTTAGTATATTGGAAACTATTTATAGGTTTCACATAATAATTAAACAACATGTAACATATGATATAAAAACGTCACATAAAACTTAAAAACATGTAATTAACCCATGACATTATAAGTAAATTATTTTAAGAGAATAATTCATACAAATTAAAATATTATATAGTCATGTACCTAATCCAACCTCAACATTTGTGTAATCATCCTTATTCTGTATCTTGATCTTCTTCATCAAACTCGACATCTGTATCATCATTAGGTTCAGAAACGACGTTGAAAGGATTGATGATATCATCATCATCATCAATGTCATTTTCGAGCATATTTTCATCGACATCATCATCAATAATTGCAATATTGTCTCCTATGCCTGGATCATGATCTTCTTCGTCTTATTCATCTGTCGACCCACAATGATCTTCCGGCTCTGTCTGATCTGTCAAATCATCTTCTTCCTGTAAATGAGTATACTTAATTGGTCTTCCTCTTGGATAATATCTAACAACAACTGACTAATCCCTTTCACCTGGAACATTTGAGTAAAATACTTGTTCACATCGGCTTGGAAAAACATAGCGATCATGTCCTCTTTCAAACACTGTTGTTTTAATCATTGGAAATCCATTGGCATGTTGAATAACAGTTCTTTCCTCATCGCATTCATGCATTTGTAACCTATACCATTTGACATCGAATATAACTAATTTGAAGGAATTAAAGTCACACTCAAGTATATCATTTAAATACCCATAGTATCTATTTTCATATTCTTGAGGATGTCTGTCACTCGTAGAGGAAACATTAGTGACATGGAATACTGTAGTTATCCCACTATCAAAAATTTTCCTCGTTTCATCCAATTGTTTGATGTGAAATTTATGACCATTGCACCACATAGCCTTGTGGTGTTTCAACTGCAACATGTCAGATATGTAAAAGATGCATTGTCAATTAATAAATTAACATATATTTATATAACTTCGAAAGTATCTGAAAAATACAGTACACATGTAGTCACATTAATATAATATAAAATAACTGAATAAAATGGGTGAATTTGCTTACCTGTCCATCTTTCAAACCATATGCTAAATCAATTTCCCTCTGCGTAACATTGGCATCTCCATTACAACGAGATTCTCTAGCCACTTTAGACAGTCGTTGCCTTGATAACCTACCTCCATTATGTTGTTTACATCTTTCAATCCATACATTCATCCAATCAAGATTATTTGCAATGTATAAATGCAGTGCATCCCACTCTTGATCAACTGAATCAAAAAATCATATTTCACCAATATTAAATAATAGTTATAACATCCAATATGCACGTAATTATAAATATTAATAATTTATGAAATAAATTATATTAATATATTAATGAGTATGATCATATACACAAAAAACGAAACTTTATACATATTATTAATATAATTTTTCACAATTATTAATATATTACCTCTCATTTTTTTCATTCTACCTTGCCCCAACAGATGCTCCTGATATTCAAATTTTTTGATGGAGTTCACATCCCAAATGCGATCCACTGCATGCATAGTTGGCGCTGCCAATTTAGGAAGATACTGACTAATATACACCATGGATTGATATACCATATATCCCTCCACCATAGAACCCTCAAGGCGTTCTCTTTGTCTAACCAACACCTTCAATGATTTCAAGTGCCTCTCCACCATCCACATTGACCTTCTATGAACAGGTCCATAAATTTCAATCTCCTCAACTTGGTGTATGAGGTAGTGTTCTTGTGCATTGAAAAATGTTGGAGGTATATAATTTTGCATTTCACACATTACATGAATAATTTCTCTCTTCCAATACTTTATATCATCTTCATGGATTTCTTTCAATGACAACCATCTACATGAGATCATGACACAAGAAAATAACATGTTTCAACATAACATAATATAATATATTACATTACAAGTAAAACATGTGTCATTAAGTACAACAATAATTTGAAAGAACATTTTGCATACAAATCAAAACTACTTACCTCATGTATTTTCCAAGATCATATATAACTTGTTTGACGTTGTTGTCAAAGTCATTTGGGAGAGATAGCAGTAGAACATACTGTAACAAAAAAATAAATTTTTATTTGTTTCGACCAAAGTAGACAAGAAAAAAATAAAATAAAATAAAATATGTATAAGGCCAATATATATAAATATGTATACCAAAATTATTACCTTAATGATGGTATGCCAATCATGTGTTTTTACCCCACCAAATTTACCTTTCTTCGTTAATATATTATTTATGTTTGAAGCAAAACCCGTGGGAAATTTAATTCTTTGAATGACCTCTTTTACATCATTGCTTTGTTGCTCCGTTAATAACCATGGAAGGTTCTTTCGGTCTAGTACTCCATCTGATCTATTTGAATATCGGATCACACTTTGCATTGCATGATTGTCTTCCTGAATGTCAGTACAAATTTTGACAATTTTTTCTTTGTCCCTCCTACCATCTATGATTCACCATAACGTTTCAGTCACATTCTTCCCGATATGCATTGTATCAAAAAAATGATATATTTTTAGGTCAT
>JASDQU010417272.1:4864-15122 GCA_032191745.1 Picea mariana
AAATATGTATATGTTCCCTATGCATACATCATCATACATATCCCTTAACCAAGTGCATATATGTCTCTCTAATCATATTCCATACATGTGTATACAATCCTGATCAAGTGTAATAAACCTCACATGGATAGACATCAAACCCTCACTAATATACAACCTCAAACTACACCAACAACTTCACCAACACATCACAACCAAAATTCCTCAACCATGTACCAGGAAATACGAGATATGCCTCAACACTCAACCCAACAAGATGTATCAATAATGAATATCGGACATACCAATGTTTTATTTCTATATATCTATATCATACGATAAGTACCATACAACCAACAACCTCTCTAGGGAAAATCCTCAAACTCCCATAACAATATCTCATGTAGGCAACAATATCCAACTACACATAAGAATATGACATACCTTTTGAACCTCTAGATAGATATGTAGTACCTGATCACTGTGGACCTTCCCGAGAACTTGCTTTCAGACTCTCAAAACTTGACACTCTCAACAACTCAAGATTTCATGGATTTTCCCAACTAAACGTGCCCTCCTTCACTTCCAGCGCACATATTTACGTGACCTTTTCCACTGCATCCTGCGTACACCTCAAAAACTAGGGTTTTTTCAATATTTTTGCAACTTTGAAACTTTCAYCGTCAACCCTTCTTGCTACCAAAGACTTGCRTAWCTTCAGATGTATCAATGAGTACCTACAAYAAAACTTACAAAATAATAGATATTCAATGTGCTCAATAGGTGCTAATAGGAGACCCTTTCTCTCTTATTTATACTCTCGAAGTAGCTTCCTCTAAGGGTTACCTTCTAACTAACTTAACCCAACTTCCTTCTTTTAGGGATAACCCACTTCTAACCACTTGTCCACTTATAACGACTTTATCCATAAATAGTAAACTCACCTCTTCTAATTGCAACTAATTTATTTTTAATCATTTTCTTTTTTCAACAACTTAACTCATGATTAACTCCTAGTTACAAACACTTTGACTAGTAAACTTCTTCTAGGAGATTCTAGAATAAATTGACTTCTTTGACCTTCTAGGGGATTTTAGATAACTCATGAGGGTTCTCCAATGTCACAAGGCCATAACTCTCTAACCATGAGGATTTTTGTGGTGTTCCAAATATCACCAGAAATGGCATGACATGTACTATCCATATATAATAGTCGTACCTAAAAATACACTAATATTCATTCCTTTATACCTCAAAAAATCTTGAGTCCCTTAACCATACTGTTGGGGCTACCAGAATTTTCTACTGGACTTGCTTCAAGGGTTGACATCAATGCCAACCAATCCAATTAATCAACAATCTCCCCCTTTGGCATTGATGGAAACACTCTGATGAAACACTGAAGTCATATCGCTCATGCTCCCCCTGTGACCATCACTCCCCCTAGAAACATGCCTATGTGCTCTCTCTCCAAGCATATAACTATCTATCCATGCATATGAGAACACTAAAACTCTCCCCCTTTGACATCAATAGAAAATGTAACTTCCCGTCGGGGCTATTCCTCCTAATTGAATTGTCCTTGGGGCTTCTCCCCTTGGATGAATTATTCCTAAAATTGTTCCCCCAAATTGAACTGTCCTCTTTATGGTGCTTCCTCATGAAAGTCTAAGACATATAAGAATAACATCCAAAATTCACTATGGGGAAGAAACTATGCCAAGTTTCTGACGAAGATACTCAAAGGATTCCCTTGGAAGCAGTTTTGTAAAGATGCCTACAATCCGTTCTTTGGTTCCAACATACTCAACTAGAATGTTCTTCTCTACAACCTATTCCCATAGAAAATTATACTTGAATGGAATGTGCTTTGTCTTGGATTGCATCAATGGATTCTTTGAGATATCAATGGTGCTTGATTATCACAATATATCAGAATGGGCTCATCATACTCAACCTGTATATTTTTCAAAGTTTGTTTCATCCATAGAACTTGTGTACAACATGTCGCGGCTGCAATATACTCTGCTTCGGCTGTAGACAATGATATTGATGATTGTTTTGTTATTAGCCAAGATACCAAACACTCATCCAAGTACAACGTTTCTCCACTTGTTCTTCTTCAGTCATCAATGCAAACTGCCCAATCTGCATCTGTGTAGGAAATAAGTGATAGATCCTTTCATTTTGGATACCATAATCCAAACTCTTTTGTACCCTTGAGATATTTGAATATCCTCTTTACTACTAGAAAATGTGATTCCTTTGGTGTTGCTTGAAATTATGCCACTTGTCCAACTACTTGCATTACATCTTGTCTGGATGTTGTCACATAAAGTAAGCCGACAATCATTGACATGTATTGCCTYTKATTTGTAKCCTTTGAATCATCATCTTTACTTAACTTGCAACTAGTTTTCATAGGAATATTGTTTGGTTTGCAATTTTMCATTCCAAACCTTTTTAGCATTTCTCTGATATACTTGGTTTGAGAAATAAAAATTCCTTGGTTGCTTTGACATATCCGAAGACCCAAAAAGAAGGATAATTCTCCAAGTAATGACATTTCAAATTCACTATGCATATCCTTTGCAAGTTTATGGCTCATCTTGTCATCATCACTTCCAAAGATAATAACATCAACATAAACTTCAATTAACAAAATACTATCTTGATTTCCCTTGATGTAGAGGTTGTTATCTACATTTCCTTTCTTGAACCCTTGCTACTGTAAATATTTGTCAAGTCTAGAATACCATGCTATGGGGGCCTGTTTGTTACCATACAAGGATGTCTTCAACCTGGAAACATAATTTTCATTCTTTGACAACTGGAATCCTTCTGGTTTCTCAATGTAGACTTATTCTTCTAGTTCCCCATTCAAAAAGGTTGATTTCACGTCCATCTGATACACTTTAATTTTCTTGGAGCATGCATAAGCTACGATCAATCTGATTTCTTCCATTCTGGAAACTAGGGAAAATGTTTCTTAAAATTTGATACCTTCAACCTGTGCGTATCCTTTACATACCGATCTAGTTGTGTTCATGGTAACCTGCCCATCTTCAATCAATTTGTTTCTAAAGATCCACTTTGTACCGATCACATTATTGTACCTTGGCCTTGGAACCAATTTCCAAGTTTCATTCTTCTCTATATGATCCAACTCTTCATCCATGGCTCTTATCCAAAATTCATGCTTGTTGGATTCTTCAAAGATGCATGGCTCAATCGAAGATAAGAGTTCTAGGTGAAATTGTTTAGGTGAACAAATTCTTCTTCTGGTCTCAACTCAAACATCTGTGTTCCCGATAATATGATCTAATGGGTGATTCTTTTGTATTCATTTGCTAGGTGTTTTTGGAGGTAAGTGTTGTTCTTTCTCTTTGTGTTCTTTTGTATTCGTTTGTTGTTTGATAATCTTCTTCTACTTCTAACTGATATTCTTCTTTTCTACTTCTAACTGATCTTATAACACTTTTAATTTCCAATTTCACTTAATACATATATGTTGCTTGAAGTTCTTACAGTTGTTGCAACCACTCTGCCTAAACCTTCTTTTCTTATCTCTCATTTCTGTGAATCAAACATAAGTTTGTAACCTTAGTCACACATTTGAATTACACTCAAAAGATTGTTTTTCATATCTTCCACTAGTAGAAAATTCTCTGCCTTGGTATCCTTATTTCCAATTCTGATTGTGCCTCTTCCAATAATTCTAGCTGAGTCATCGTTTCCAAAGGAGACCGATTCATGTCTTTCCTTTATCAAGGTTAAAAACCTGTCTGCATCACCTGTCATGTGTTTTGAGTAGCCACTTCCAACATACCAACCACATTTCTTGTGTTGAGATTGTAGATCAAGTGTGCATTATTCATTGTTGAATTGATTCTTCTTTCTGATCCATATCCTTTGAGGTTCCTATCTATGATTTTTGTTATTATGTTGTGATTCTCTTGGAGGAATTGACATTCTACAATATTTGGACATGTGTCCAAAGTTGTTTCACTTGTAGCATTCTACTTCAGTTCTCAAGGATTCAAATATGTTGTAGTTTCTTCTTCGTGTTTCACTAGGCCTTCTTGGATAACCATTTTGTGCATGACTTTCATAGTTGTTTATGTTTATGCTATTTTCTCTGCAATTTATAGCCTTATGTCCAAAATTGTTGCATGAATAACATAAACCAAAGAAGATAGTTTGATACCTAGGAGTTTAAGATCTTCTAAAAGGAGCTACTCTTCTGAATCCTTTTTATTCTTGAGGCCTTCTTGTTTCCAACTATCATTGATTATGAGATCTAAATCTTCTGGATGGAGGAGTATCTTTGTGATTTTCCTTGTAAAAATTCTTGTCTCTTATGACTGTCTCTACATATCTTCTTGGTTGTGTTTCTTGATCTGTTGTTTTA
This sequence comes from Picea mariana, assembly GCA_032191745.1. Classification (NCBI taxonomy): domain Eukaryota; kingdom Viridiplantae; phylum Streptophyta; class Pinopsida; order Pinales; family Pinaceae; genus Picea; species Picea mariana. The sequence goes on from JASDQU010417272.1 coordinate 9,255, forward strand.
GATATTGATCCATTTTCTGTCTGGTTTTATCCAAGTCTAGACTTTTCATGATTTTTCCTTTGAATACTAATAATCTTGTCCAAAAATTTGGAGTTGTTATGCATGTTTTTATCTTGAAAGTCTTTTCTCGATGTGACAATCTCTGCTTCCAAACCATCAATGATCTTGTGTTTTTCTTCCAACTGTTCTTTGAGTGCTTCTTCAATTCTTTTATCTTCTTCAACTTGGATTTTTAATTTAGTGATCATCTTCTCTAGTTTCCTCTTTTCTTTTTAGTTCTTCCTATAATGAATTTTTTTTCTTCTTTTCCTTTTTTATAACTTCTATGGCATTCAAAAATTCTTCTTTGTAGTCAACTTCTGCCTCTTCATATTCTTCTTCGGTTCCTTCTTCATATAATTCTTCTACTACCACAAATGGAACCCTTTATGTCTCACTTTCACCGACTTCATCTTTGTCTGATGAGGTGTTGTCTTCTTTGGTGCAAAAGATTTTCTTGAAAAATTTCTTTTTGGTTCTTTTGCCTTTGTATATTTGTTTTCTATTTGAATCATCTTCTTCATTTTTTTTTGTTTTCTTATGGAGACATTTTTTAGAGAAATGACCAATACCATCACAATTAAAACAAATCAATAGAATATTACCTCTATATTTGTCACCAGTTCCCTTTTTCAGTCTTCTAATAAATTTGACTACTTCTTCATCATATTATGATATGTCACTGCTATTGTTATCTTACTTTTCCTTTTTCTTTCCCTTTTTCTTTGACTTCTTGGATGATTTGAATGTTGCTTCTTTTGTAACTGGATTCTCCTATTTGGTTCTCATTTCATAGGCTGTGAAAATTCCATGTAGCTCATCCATGCTTATTGTTATCATTGAAAAATTGTCTGCAACATTGCACACAAATGGTTAAGGAAAAACATCAACGCCAATATCAATTAGTCCACCTACAACACTAAAATTCATCCAGAATAAAAAAGAAATATGTAATTGGGGTAAAAAATCAGAATGCACAAAATCACCAAAGGGAGCGCGCACAAAGTGTGCAGGCCAACACAGGCCTCAACGCGCACTATGCATAAAATGCGCCACTGTGTACGAGAAAAGCTGCAAACATCTTTGAAAGATGCATTTATGGATCTTGTCGGCCCCTCAACCACTTCTGGTCTGACCCCCAACATGATTTGACACTCATATTTGAGCGAAATCTAGCTTGGAGGCTAGTCAAGGTGTAGAGGGTGCCCTAAAAGGCCCCTTGTTCACACTATGAACCAATTACATTTTTCCATGTATGAATGCTATAAATAAGAGCCATGAGTGTTCTAAGAAACCAATATCTTCAAGGTATTGTTATGATACAAGAATTCTTCTTTGCGAATCCTCTTTTCTCTTGGAATCCTTCAAGCACCATTGCAATAGGCCATTCCACTCACCTCTTGAGGGAATCTACATTGTTTTTCTTCATTTTTCTTTTATTCCATTGTAAGGAGTGAAGAGATCTCAATTAGGGAACTCAAGAGCCCTCCCAAGGAGGAAGAGGGAACTAATAAGTCCCTATCTTTCTCTGTGGTGTTTTGCCTACTAATCTATTGATCCATTGGTAGCATTATGTTGGTCATTGTTTGATTTTCATGGTTCTAAGTTTCTCAAGATTTCTAACATTTATTTCTTATTTGTTTTAGCTTTATTTCTTTGTTTACACATGTTTTTGGCTTATTTAACTCACTCACAAAACTTATGTCTTTCTAGCAGGATTATCTAGACTTGCAAGTGTTGTTGTTTTTCTCACCTAAGTGACAAAACCAACACAACATATTGGCAACCATAATGGGGATCAATATCAAATTCCTCCCTATTTGAGCCTTGAGAGCACTTCATTTTGATTTTTTTGTCTTGCAGGTACCAAAACCGGCCTAGCCCAACCTGCCAAAGTCAAAATTCAGAGTTGGGGAAGGGGTATTTCACTTGAAAATTTCTCCCCTGACGCATGATAGGAAGTGCATGGATTTTAATTCCCATAGATGTGCACTCTGCGCAAAACATGCTCCATTACTTTGTTCATTGTGCACCCTCTGCGCTCCTGTTAGAACTATAAACCAGTCCAGTTTTTCAAATTGTAAGGGTTTTTATGAATGGTTTGAGGGCCCCTAGCCTTCATATTTTTCTTTTTATGCACTTTGTAATGCAACTACACTACACTTAGAATCCTTTCCCATATGAAAGGTTAACTAACATAACACATAAGTTTTTCCGGGAAATCGTAAAGCTAAAAACCCCACTATCATATATTATGTATATCATGGATCATGAAACAATCTCATATAAAACTCTAATCCAAGAGATCTCAGTACAATACAATCATCTCACACTGTCATACAAAAACTTAGCAAATACATGTGCCAATTCTCTGTGTCCATACAGCCTGCCTCCTCTGCACAATCCTTGCAATTAGAATTCTCACAATGAATTCAAATTTCCTAGTTTGCACATGCTCATGAGCATATCCACTGCATGTGTGATTGCGTGAATGCACTTCACTCAAATCACAACTGATAGCCAAACTGTCCCTTTCACCTATTATCTCAACTAGGTATCCACTGGATCTGACATGCATGTAGTTAACCATGGTGAATTTTCAGTTGCATGTGAGTTCACTGATTTTGAATTAATTAATAATTAATTCATTGAACTCTCACTAGTACAAGTTCATTTACAACTAGTACAACTGGGCTTAACTCACTTAACTACACTTATAATTCTGTTACAACTCCAAATCACTCAGTTATAAATGAGATAATAGATTAATATTTATTGCCCAATTTATTTAAGGGAAAAGTAAATTAGACACATGTTTCTTGTTGACTTTTCAACACTCCCTCTCAACAAGAAATGGATTATCCTTCACCTCAATCCTATCTCTATGATATTCGAATTTGCTCCTAGTGAGCGCCTTCGTCAGAATGTCTACATCCTGATCTTCTGTAGTAATGTATTGCAGCAACATGATCTTCCACTGCACACAATCTCTGAGATGATGATACCAAATATCTATATGCTTAGATCTATCATGAAACACATGATTAATCGAGAGTTTAATGCAACTCTTATTATCACAATGAATCACTGTCGGATCTAAATGAGAAACAAACAAACCAACCAAGATCTTTCTCATTCAGATAGCCTCACATGCAGCTTGACTCGCTGCCATGTATTTCGCTTCCACTGAACTAAGTGCCACGGATCTTTGTTTCCTGCTGTACCAAGAAACAGTTGTAGATCCGATACTAAAGATCCCCCCTGATGTTCTCTTTCTGTTTGTTGGGCTGCCCACCCAATCTGCATCCATGAAGCCATGCAACTTCACCTCATCTGCCTATCTGTACCATAATCCATACTTAGATGTGCCCTTAAGATATCTTAGGACATGCTTACCTGCCTTCCAAAAGAGTTTGGTAGGTTTAACCATCGCTTGGATTAGATAGTTAACTACATAGAAAATGTACAGTCTCGTGTTCACTAAATACATTAGCGAACCCACTAATTGTCGATAGACAGTAGCATCCATTACCTCTCCATAAGTAGCATCTTCTTTAATCCAGTTTCTTGGAAGAGGAGTATCCATGGGTTTGCAACCCTCCATGTGAAACTTACCTAGTATCTCCCTTGCATACTTTCCTTGACACACAAAAATTTCACCATCTCACTGTCATATTTCCAATCCAAGGAAATAATGAAGAAGGCCCAAATCCTTCATCTCGAACTCCTTTGCAAGGTCATCCTTGCATGAGTGTATCATCTACTCATCACCAGTCAGTATTAAATCATCAACATAAAGCACAATGATTAAGATCTTACCCTCCACCAAAATTTGGTATAGGTTTGCATCTGCTTCACTTTTGGTGAAGCCCAATCTGGTGAAATAACTGTCTATCCGAGCGTACCAAGTACGAGGTGCTTGCTTCAGCCCATACAATGCTCTCTTGAGTCTGCACACATGTGACTCCCTGTCAAAGGTCTCAAAACCTTCTGTATGTTCAATGTACACTTCTTCCTCAATGATCCCATTGAGAAACACAGTTTTTACATCCATATGATGAATGCGCCAGCCCATCTGTGCTGAGAGTGCAAGGATGGATCTTATGGAAGAGTACCTTGTGACAGGTGCAAATGTCTCATCATAATCTATCCGCTCGATCTATGAAAATCCTCGAGCCACAAACCTGGCCTTGTATTTCTCCACACTCCCATCAACAACTTTCTTTACCTTGTAGATCCATCTCGAACCTACCACTGATTTGTCGACCGGTCTTGGGACAATTTCCCATACACTGTTTTTGACAATGGAGTCATACTCCTCTACCATAACATCAACCCAAGTGGGATCCTGCACTGCTTCCTTAAAGGAAGATGGTTCAGTCACAATACATTTGCTCATGAGAGCCATGTATCCAACAAATCGATCAGAATACTGTCTCTGTCTACACTGTGAAGTAGGGGCTCCTACATTCTGTGCAACATCTAGTCTCAATCTTTCAGCTTCCATGGTGTGCTTTCTACCATTTCTGATGGATGGCTCTGCTTGAGTGGTTTCCTCCACTCCATGAACCTCCTCATGTGGCTGATCCACATCTTGAGACTCATCTTTGGGAACCAACAGTTCCTCTTTTGCATGCAAGTCTAGCTCTCTCTCAAGAGACAACCGCGTGGCTTTCCCCTCATCGAATTTTATATCCTGTCACATAACATTGATCTTAATGTTTGGAAAATACACACGATAATTATGGGGTGTTTCTATGTACCCCACAAATATCCCAACATCAGCAATCGCTTCTAGCTTCTTCCTGGAATCCTTGGTCACATGCACATAAACAGATGAGCCAAAATTTTTAAAATGAGAAACATCAGGTTTCTTACTAGTGAAGGCTTCTTCAGGTGTACTCATGCCAAGTATTCTATGAGGACAACGGTTCTGCACATAAACCATAGTATTGCATGTTTCTTCCCACAAATGCATTGGTAGGCCCTGATCATGCAACATCGCTCATGCTGCACCCACGATCATTCTGTTCTTTCTCTCCGCGACCCCATTTTGCTATGGGTTATGAGGTGCTATGAGTTCTCTTCGAATTCCTTCTTTGCTACATAATTCTTTGAATTCGTTAGAGATGTATTCTCCACCATTATCTCTCCTTAGAGCCTTCACTTGATTCCCTGACTCTTTCTCCACCAATACTTTAAACTCACAGAACTTTGAGAATGTTTGATCCTTCTTTTGCATGAATAACATCCAACTTTTATGAGAAAAGTCATAAAAAAAATAAATAATACCTATGTTTTGTTGTTGAAGCAACTGAGAATGGTCCACACACGTCTGTGTGAATTCTCTCCAGGATCACCAAAGCATAGTTCTCCTTTTCATGAAAGGTGGACTTTACATACTTCCCCAGGGTGCACCCCTTGCACTGATCTAACTGAGAAAGTGTCCCCATTGGAATTCTAGTAGATATTTTCTGCATGATCTTCCAGGCTCCATGATGAATATGGCCCAATCTCCTGTGCCATAATTCGCCCTCATCCCAGCTCACCACTTTTTCTTCCTTTCCCATCATGGCACCCCAGCCATCTACCTCCAGCATGTAGAGATTCTTAACATGAATCCCTATCTTCTTGACTTGACCCGTTGCTTTGTGTTGCAGGAAAGCTTTTCCATCACTGAAAAATAATGTCATAGCCTCTGTCCTCCAACATTGCGACTGAGACCAGTGTTAGGCGAAATAAATGTCGTTATAATGACGTTGTAGTACTTGCCCAACCATTTAATTGTCAACCCGGGGTACGTAGACTGACGAAGCACACACACTGTAT
>JASDQU010417280.1:0-10285 GCA_032191745.1 Picea mariana
AAATCTCTGAATTCTTTGTCAACTGCAGACAATTCAACTGCTCTCCTTGCAGGAATCCTTGCTCAGATAGAGAAACAATTGAAACTCATTCCTTACTCTCCCTCTCTTAGACTTCAAACATTTAACAAGAAATCCTTCATACATAGCATAAAAGCAAATGTATAACATAAAGAGTAAAACCATGAACATACCATTCAACATACACATACAAGAAACAAATACAACGCTGCGAATCTGAATTAAGACTTCTTCTATTAACTCAATTATCTGTACATGGGTGTTTTTCAAACACAGTTTCTCTGTTCCAACTCTGTATGCTCTTCTTTTGGTAATGTTCTTCCCTTTTCATACAATACTACAATGAGGGTGTCTATATCCGTTTTCCCTCCACTCCTAAAACTGTCTAATCTGAGAATTCAAAGCTACCTACTAACATAAATGCCTTCTTAGTCCTTTAGATGAGAGCGGGTCACTCAAGGTATGATTACAATCTATAAGTATGCCTCTTCTTAACTATTACATTTACGTTTGGCGCATCCATCTTCAAAAGTTTTTAAACAATTTATCATGTGTCTAAAATGTGTTGGCGCTTGCCCCATGCTCGCTTGACGTTGGCGATGCTCCTGCATCACCAGGGCTGTAGATCCAAGAGCTCTGCAAGATGAAGGTCGCTTCTAGAGGATTTCCAACTTTTCCATGTGACTCCAGGGGGATTCTCTTGCTAATAATCTGCTACTTTTGTCAGTCTCGCTTGAGGAAACGATATGAAATGATCTTACTTAAGCATTTTCAGATTTTGCTTGGATAAAAAAAATAGACATGAATATCACTCTATGTTTATAGCCAACAAAAATAACATCGTAACTCACATGTATTAATTACAAGTGCTTAGGCTAGTCTTTTATCAACAAAAAGCTTGCTGAAAATTCACTTTTAATGTAATTTTCTGAACATATCAGTTGCTGAAATAAATGTAAAGATAGAGGAAAAGTCACCAATATGCTAATCAAGACAGATGAGACATAAAACAATCCGTTATTTCATTCAAATTAACCAAAGAGTCATTTTATTTACTAAATCTCATGCAAAAACATTGGACCAAAGTCAAACTAGACATCCCCGATGGAACATACAAAAGGACCTCTGGCAGAAAACCAAAACTGAACTCTAAAATTTGGATCAACTTGCCACAGATTTCTACCCACTCGACTCTGCACAATAACCTTTGCCAGTCATGAAAATTAATTCACAAATAGACAAGTCTACACAGACTATCAAAGATAGGTCAACACCTTTGAAAAACAAGTGTCTGAATGATGTGATTCAGCCCTAAATATTGGTGTCTACAATAAGACCCTGCTATCATAAAATATAATTAGGCTTGTGATGAATAATGAATGAATGAAAACTAAATTATCTCAACATAAACTCAAAGAGAAAACCTTAGCATGCTTCTACTTCTCTCCTCTTCTTGTTCCTCCCTTTCCTTTTGCTTTTAACAAATTAGAATTGGTTGAAGAAGTTGAACCAACTCATTAGTTAAGTTAATTAAAAGACTTAACTAACTTTAGTTAGGGGGAAGAGTAATAATTATAATAAGGGTCATAAATAAATAATAACTAGTAGGTGGGACCCCTTGTGACTCCCTTTAGTTCATAAAAATCATTAGTTAAGTAAAACACACCTCCTTGTGTCTCCCATCAACATATTCACTTTTGGCAATTATAGATCATGAAATTTGAAATTATTTTCAAAAATATTACTTATATATCCAAAATAAAACATGTCCAAAATTTCCTGAAGTCAACAATCATCAACAATGGATAAAAATAAAAACCCAAAAACCATATTTCCTAATCTGCGATCCAACCCTTCCTTGATTGTTGTTGTCACCTCTTGATTTTCTTGAATTTGCTTTTGGCTTTTTAGATCTTTTAGGCCTAATATCACTGATCACGTGGGAACAATCATCCCTTAAATGCATCCGGGAAGACACAGATTTGTCAGAGCCATTGGAGAGTGAGGAAGGCGCAGCAATGGATTTTCCTTTATCAAGGGCATGGTGGGCCTAAGTTTTCAATCTCTTGCTAGCATGGGAGGATTGCACTGGTGAGTGGTCAGGGGCAACTTGGACAATGGGGTTAATAGGCGGAGGAACATGCAAGGACAAGTTGGGCCAGCCATGATATTGGGAGACTGTCGGGTGAACAATCTCCTGCCATCCATCATTTTCCGGAACCTCGTGTTGTAATGAGACATGAGGAGGTACGGGGATATCGGGGGCTTGCGGGGCTTGGAAAGAAGGTCTTTCAAGCCTAGGTTGGACTAATCCTTGCCTTATCCAATTGAAAAATCTAGCATGAAACAATTGGCCAAGCTCTTGTGAATCATTGTCAAAATGTATGGAGAACCTGAGCCTTCTTGGGCCTCGATTCCAATTACCTCTACCTCTATTTCCTCGACCATGGCTACCTCAACTGAAAAAACTCATTCCTGCATGCATGATTGATTAGCAAATAGTCTTTTAAATAACCATACATGACAACTCTTAAAAATATGAAATAGATTTGGCTGAACGATGCATCAGACTCACGTAATCCGATCCATACAAATTGTTTTATTGTTAATCAATGAGCAAGGGGTGAAAAAGGGTTCTGGGATATGTGAGGGGTTTGTATTGAGCGAAAATATGATATAATGAGGGGGAAAATGACATGGTTACTTCTCAATGAAAACAACAATCAACTGTAAAGAAAACCAATGAACATGATTGTAATTCACACAAGACACTGCCATTTTCAACTGTTTTAACACCAAAATTCTCTTGACTGTAATCAATCTCAGAATAAGGAGTGAGAAATGAATATGGGAAGGTGATGGAATTTATAATTAGCAGAAAATGAAATAATGGAAGGGAAGAAAGACGATTATTGTTCATGAAATTAATTAAGTGATCCATAAAACATTCTGCGAAAAGAGATGCACCAACCATCAATCATTGTGACCAAATAACAATTTCTGTGCATTTAACTAGTTCACTTTTCATAATCAAATATCCAACACAGTGCCATCACAAGACAATATGCATTCCACACAATCTGTAAAGGGGTTATGTTCCTTTCATTTATATACTTTGCATCTTATAACAATTTTCGAACAATAACCATTCCCAACTCTGTAAACTATCAAAACAACCACTGCCCATACATTACTTCAATCAACAAATATACTCAAAGACATGTTTCCAAAATTAACAATGAAGTCACACTACCACTGCAATCGGTCTTGTCATTTAAATGCAATGATATTTGTTAAACATATATAGGGGCGGTAAACCAATAATCAAGATCAAATTGAAAAACCCGAATTGATATTTAAACAGACAGACAACAGTCACCATTCCAACACAAGCTATGCGCCAAATGATTCAATCATGCAAGTCTAGCTCCATCACTATGAAAGTCCAATTTAATGTGACTCTAAAAAGCTGGGCCACCCATCCAACACGACGAGGTATCAACAACATGCATGTCTCAACAATTGATCTGGTTGCAACAAAAAACATGCTTAAAACACTGAGTATGAAACCCAAGCTATCCATGTTATACATAGTGCGCAACCATGAAAACACCATGATGTAACATTTCCATTTTACAAAACCAAACACACAGTCACAGCAATAACTCAACCCATCATGTTGAGCCATCAATATAATAAGTTATTGCTTCGATTTAGTCAAACTATAATCAACTATGTTGTGTACACTCGGCTTATACAATCAAACAATCACAAGCATGCAATGGATATCGTTCATACAGTATTTCTGGTTCCAATAACCATTCGGCCCCAAAATAAACTAACAATTATCATGAAAAAAACACCACACACACAACGTGGTATGCTTGAGCAACATCAATCATTTGTAACCAATGCCGACTAAACATCCAAACAATCCTTAGTGAAAAATACCAGTGACTATGTATCAACCAACCAATTCACCACTGTCGTAAACATCGATCGACTTAACAAGCTGTGGCAACCACGCATGCCCACGCATCAATTCGAATCGGGGCAACGGACCTCTCAATTTAACAATACTAAGTTATTAACCATAAGGAGAGTGACTGTGTGTATTGAATTATGCAATTAACAATGTAGGGTTAACCATTGTTATAATAGTGACAGTAACTAGATGCCAAGCCAACACAACTGTCATATGACTAACTGGGTGAATGTGTATTCCAATTTATCGACAAGACATCCAATCCACAATAACCCAAAGTAAACTTGATGGGCCTGACATTTTTCTCCATAAAACTCTAGATTGGAGGGTTAAGGGTTTTCTCTCTAGCCAACAAGGGAGAACAGAGCCAACTCCTCGTAACGGTGAAAAATCCAAGGCCAACGGTGCACACACAGGAAGAACCATGAGTCATTCATGGATAGGTAACAAAATTTCCCTTCATGTATTTTCACTAACATGTTTGTTGTGCAGGTGTGATAAGAACATATAGCAATGATATCAATGAATACCATAGGTTGTAGTAACATAAGGAATCAACACTTCATAAGCTCAAATCATATCCAATAACAACAAGATCTTATCAACCATGTAAGTCGTGTCACACATCATCACAACATAAAAAATGAACAGATCTGATCTTCAATAGTTCAAGGGGGTCCCACCGACTAGTATTATTTAGTTTTTATAATAATAGGCTTTAACAACACTTTGCGGGTGAAACTTTGTTGACATTTTTTAATCGACATTAAATTGGCGACTCCACAGGGAAATTTGTTTTTAACAGATTTAGAACTTAGAACTCATGGTTTCGTGGACCAGAACAATAGGTCAAGAAGATATAACCCGAATGATTATGAAACAAGGGGAAGCGAGTGGATTTAATGTAAAGATGACCGGGAATTTGGGAATAATTCTGTTAAGTATGAGGGTTTTTTACCACTGTATGCATAATCATTCGACCAAAAACTATTCTCTAACCTCTAAGGAAGAAAACCTTTAGACTTGCTCTTAAAATCTCAATGGATGAATAAATGGCAAGAAGAAGCGGGAGATAGCCAATCCTTTATAAGACAACAATGGGAATATATAACAATTTCAAGGGCCCTTCAAAGGAGACATCATAACAATGGTGTAAGCTTGATTGTTATTGGCTAAAAATGCTTTGTCGGAGTGTCACTGTGTAAGAATTGATGCAACATCCTATTTGACCAAATTAACCAAAGATAATAGGAAACCAAATCATGATGAAAGTAAAGTTGCAGAAACTAAAACAACAATGAAAGACATAAATGAACAAAAAAAAGAAAGAAAACTTAACTCAGAGGGCATAAATCAAAGTATTGTAAGCATATAAAAGAGCACAAAAATTGAAAGCAGAGCTAGGCTACTAGTATATAAAAATCCAATCAGCATTAGAAATTTTCACGCTGGCCCCTCACAATACTTCAAGCGAGGGTTGTTAGTGTTGTAGGAGAACAATTGTCTCTATAATTCCCCTAAAATGTATGAGTTAGTGTCCAAGACAAAAGTGATTTGGAAAGAACCAAACAATTGAAATTTTGATGTAATTATCAGCCCTTTGATGCACATGATTAAATCATCAAGATAAGCATGGAGACTGACCAATTCATTGAAAGTTGTGTGTATAGGCCTTTTAAAGGTGGTACTTGCATCAAGTAAGCCAAAAGACAAGCATTTGTAAGGCATAGTATCGCAATTAGTAATAAAAGTGGTTTTGTGAACAATTTCCCCTTTTACTTTGATTCTCTTGTAACCAAACAAATTGTCAAGTAAGGGCCTTAACTGTGACTCTACAACCTATTGCAAAAACATTTTCATGTTGAGAGGAGGGAAGGGATTTATCATAATCACTTGCTTGAAAGTTCGAAGACTAATACAGGTTCTAATATTATCAGTGATCCTCAAGGATGATTCCCAATTCGAAACCCATTTAGGGTGGATTGAAAAAAATGTTCTGGCCCTTAAGAATTCTCTCAACTCCCTTTGAAAGGGTGCTTCTAGTGCAGAGTTAACAAGTTCTTTTTTTTTCCTAGCTAGTTTCATAATATGTTGAACAAGACCAGGATCAAAACCATGAAGATCCTCATAAGACCAAGCAAAAACCTTTTGAGGTTCACCGAGTAGCCTGGTGGACCCCATTTCTTCTTTATTAAAACATTGGATATTTATTTTAACATTCGTTGAAGGTTCAGGTGTCTTAATGTTCAGGAGGATGGTTTCAACCACCTTCTTTCGTAACTCCTCTTCTTTCTATTTTTCTTTATTGTCTACAACACTCAATGAAAACGAACTCTCAAGAGGATTCAAGCCCTCATGAATATTATTATTTTTTACAGATATAATCTCCTCGAGATTAAGAGGTCAATTTTGAATGAAAACACAAATGCTCTCATCGTTAGGGATGGCCTTCCAAAATCCTTCATTTTCAGGAATACATGGATGATGTAGAGATTGAAAAGAACAATCAGGCCCGTGAGGCAAAAGTTACTGATTAGGATAGGCTGCAAAGACAACAAACCGATCAACCATTGAATTCAACTCCTTCTTAACATGAGTGATGTTGAAAGATAGAAGGTTCGAGACAAGTGCCCAAACAGTTTGGGAGTATCGTTCCATCAACTTGTTGCTAGGAGAGCATATCTTACGTATTAGGTTCACAACAAGCTCAAAATTTCTGAAAACTGAAAGGTGACCACAACCAAGATTAAGGGCATTCTCAATGCCTAATATAAATATTCGAATTCAACAACATTGTTTGAACAAGCAAACTCTAACTTGGAAGACATATTATGGATATTCCCAGCAAGAGAAATCAAGATAACTCCAGCCCCATTACCTTCACTAGAGAATGAACCATCAAAGTGCATATGCCACATATCATCATCTAAATCAATTCTTTCCAAAGGAATATTATCCTCTTAAGCAAAGATGGAATACACTCCTAGGTCTTCTTCGATATAGTTTACACTAGATTGTGGAACATTCTCTATGTAGGGTGAAATTCTTCCTTCTCTAAGGACTATAATTTTCTTACGATTATGAGGAATGGATAAATGTGTCCCATTGAGTGAGAGGTATCCACATGTTAGGGATTGCCAATCTCTCCCCAAGATAATTGAGTAATTTCTTACAGGCATATCAATCACCTAAATGGTGAGGGTTGTCCTTATCTCAATATGAGCGCATAAAACCAAGGTTAAATCCTTAATCTTGCCTATGGTTGTTTGTTGTAGACTATTATAGGAGAGCATGATTCTAGCATTTTCATTTGTACAAGACAAGCCTAACTCTTCCATAATAATCTTTGACATCAAACTTGGGCCCGAACCACCATCAATGAGGCAACAATGGGCAATCTTATCCATGATCTTTACAAAAATATAAAAGGAGCTATTTTTTACAGGGCATCTAAATTTATGTACACCTAATTTATTTACAGAAGAATCCTCTTCGTCTACCTCTTCGGAAAGATTGGCTACAACATAAGCTTTTCCTTCCATGAATTGTTTCAGATGCATCTGTTGTTCAAGGCCGACAACCATGTCTAGGAGGGTTTCATCTGCTTTGATGTTGGCCAATTGATTCAAGATATTGTATTTGGAAGAGGGAAGAGGGGGAGTGATTCTTTGAGTCTCAGGAGCCTTAGGAACCTGGAGCATAACAGAGGTTGAGGACCAGCTCGGGCTAGAAGAACTGCGAGGACGGTCAAATTTGCCTTCGGAAGCATAGACTTTATTCCTAGTATTAATAACCATAACATCTTCTGGTTCTACAAAATCTAGGACCACGATAGTAGCTTCTAGTATTTTACCAAAGATCTTATCTATGGTACTCTTATTTACCTCACATGCGGTTTCTTTGTGGTGTTCCTCGCAAAAGTTACACCAACTTTGAGACATGATAGCTTTAGGCTGAAAATTGTTTTCAACCGGATTTCTAAAAAGGGGTGCAGAAGAGGATGAAGCTCCAGGGGTGAGAGGGGAGATAATACCCTTCCGCTCAAATTCTATCTTACGATTGTTCATATCTTGTACTAGCTGTAAGAGAGCGGACATGTCTGTCTATCTAATTGATTCTCTTTGGGGAAGACTAGTTCTTTCAAGCTATTCTTCATACTCTGAACATGTATGTAGAGCGAAATCGAGATTATCAATAGCTTTTTCCTCAAGCCTATGATGGTAGGGGGAAGGAAATGCATTTTAGTAATGCATGAAAGCAACTTGGTTCTGAGGGCGGATAAGTTCGGGGATTTGATTGTACAACTTGGGGAAACACAAGTTTAAAGACTTGATGGTCTCACCATCTTTATAAGTGACATTATTGTATTCCCTTAACTTCTCGGTAGGGATTTTGGATTTCCCATAAGTGGATTAGAACCAATAGATTAACTCCTCCCAAGTAGAGAGAATAGTATGAGGAAGGTCAAAGAAGTTGGCCACAACCTTCCCTTCGAAGGAATTGACAAACAAGCGCATGCAAGTGTCATTGTCGTTGGCTCCTATATTATGACAAGCATAAGAAAATGCCACCAGGTGTTAATTTGTGCTGATAGTGTTATTTCCTGAAAACTTAGGCAAGTGCTCTTTAAACTTCGTAAGTGGATGAGTAGCAGGTACTAGGTTAAGAGGAGATGACACATGGATTAAGGATTCGACTAACTAAGAAAGAGAAATTTGATTATTATTCTATGCCTCGTAGTGGGTGTGTGAAAAATTGGTATCAGAGCATGGTTACAACACTTGGCCTACTTGGGCTCATGCACGAGTCACAAAAAGAGATATCGTTATCTGCATTACTCTTTAAGGAGAAGGACTGCAGAATTGAACCTGTGATTTTGAGAATTTTTGTTGAATTTCAGCAGAGGAATTTCTTTAACCCCTTTGTTAAAATGGTAACTACTCTTATCGGAGTAGTGATATCTAATTAACAATGATAATAAATCTTGAATGTGAATAGTTGAATATAGCGGGGAAATTTCGTATGCCGAGTGTGCATATAGAGCACAAGGAGTGCGTATAGAAACAAGATTGTGTTAAAGTTTGAAAGCTCCATAGGTTGACCGTAGAGGTTTATTCTAGAAGAGTTGATGCCAATTTCATGGCTGGAAGTCATTGAAAATATGAATAGACGATGAAATTCTGGGAGAGAGGAATACCGAAATTTCGTGAACCGTTAGATCTAGTAGATCAACAGAGAAGATAAGTTTGATAACCTCTCATCACTCACAAGATCAGGAGGAATAGTATCCATTAGATTGGAATCAATGAGAGTCATTGATCTAGAGCTTCGAGGTTTCGACTATTGGGAAAATAGAAGTGAAAACTTTCCCAAAGTCGTGCAAGGTAAATCACCGATTCAATCAAGGTCGTTGGTTAGCGGATGACCTGAACTATAGATCCGGTGTAATCGGATCTTCAGGAGTTGGAGGTTTAGAAATCAATGGGCATAGTTTTGAGAACTCGCATGTCATGAAATCCTGACATCCAACCTGAGCCATTGGATCGAGAGAGGCGGTGGATCATTGATCTAATGCATACACATTTTGGGGATTCGAAATCAGGAGTTAGGAGGTGAAGACTCCACCAGAATCCCGAAAGGTGGAAAGCCGAGATTTGACCAGGATTGTTGATTGGCGGAGAGATCTGGACTGTGGGATTCAGGTTGTCGGACCCTCATGGATCAGAAGTTTGGGAAATGGTGGAGCGTTGTCCACGGATTCACCGAAACATGGGATCCCGACGCGTGTCTAGGAGTTGACCCCAGGTTCCGAGCTAAGGGTCATGTGAATAAAAGAGCTGAGAAAACCTTAGCCTCAGTCTTTCGGGTTTTCAGATTTCAGGGATTAAGAAACCAGAGTCCCTTGCAACAGGAATCTCGAAATCATGAAATGCGAAGCACCTTTTAGTTCGGATCGTGGTCACTGCTGGTGGTCGTGTGAGGAGAAGGCGTGAACTAGTATGATGAATACTTAGTTGTGTTCAATTGTACTTGAGTGCATGATTTTAATGCATTGTGAAGCTTCATAATAGGAAGCCTGATATTAATACCGGTAAGGTATGAATGATATTAAACGTGCAAGTAATGCACATGTATGATGTAAGAGTATAAGTATACTAGAGGCCCAATCTGATTACCCTGATGAGTGAAACGTGAAGAAAGTATTGCTCTTGTCCAGATTAAATGAATACTATGGAGGCATAGATGACTCCATTCTGGAGAGTCATGAAAGTTCTGTTCCAA
>JASDQU010417283.1:0-10276 GCA_032191745.1 Picea mariana
CCACGTGGCATCGGGATTTCGGAGTTCGGGACTTGGTAGGTCCTATGAAACAGTGCGGCGGAAGTCGCGAATTCCCGATCAGCGGTTTCCCGAGTTCCACAAGTGTGTGGGTCCAAGTGTCGGCGGCGAGGACACGTGCCATCGTGATTCGGGGTTCGGTGATTTGCGAAGCGAGTGAATCACGACACCACAATCATCGATTTCCCGATATGTGAAAAGGAGACCGCCGAGGAGTATCCTGTGGGTGACGAAGACTCCCGAGAGGAGTGTGAGAGCAATTGACTCTTCGAGCCTGTAGAAAAGAAGGTCCTGGTTGAGAGCAGGGAGGAACCGTGAGGGTTGACTCTACTGCGTCAATTTGGTAGTTTTTTTTTCATGCAAACTTGGCCAATGGCCATGACAAATCCCAACGTTTTTGTTGGTCAAACACACACATATGCAACACAAGCTTCCCAAACTAGTTTGTTCCTTTGGTCATCATGTCTATCTCAACGACATGTTGTACTAAAGTTTAGTGGTGTTCCCAAGGCATCTTTGGAAACTTATCCAAAATCGTCTTGAAAACACTCAATCCCTGATTGCATATGATTCCTTTCATATGTCTCATAGTCTCAAATCTTTCTGATATAAAATCTAGCTATACCTAGCACTTGATGCATTGTACTCATAGGTACAAAGAGAAAATACATTGATACAAAGAGAAGCACCAAGTGACATCAAAAGGGGGACAAAGTGGTGAATATGTGTTGAGTTAACTCAACAAAAGTGAAAAAAGATCTTAGGTTTTTAGGAACATGTGTAAAAATAAGATTGACATGTGGTCAATGAAGAAAACTCAATTTGACAGATGGTCAATGAGCAGGAGGCTCATACAAGTGTCAGATACCTAGGCAAATCTTAAAAAATAAAAGATAACAAAGACAATGAGACACCATTCTAAATAAGATATGAAATCTTAGAAATAATTACATGACACAAAGATCTTCACGTAATGCTTATAACCATATGCACTTCAACAAGTCACTTGGTTAGTTTCAGATCGATATTTAGCTCAGGGGTGACAGAGTGGGCATATGTGGCATCTCTGATATAAGGTTGGGAGGAACGGTCCTCTTGACTTTTGTTTTCCCCTAAATAAATCCCGGTTACTTGATTTCTTCCATTCTCTTCTCAATTAAGTTATTATTTCTTTAGTAATTTGTGCATAATATATTTTGATTAAATTCAATTTTAAATGTAAGTTTTGAATATTCTGTTAGAATTTTGTTTCCATGCAATTTGAAGTTTATAGATAACTTATAATTGTTTTTAATCTAATTAAATATTAGAGGATTTTACTGTGTATCATTCCATTATACAATTGTCACGATAAATATCGGAGACAAATGATTATATCCATAACCAATACAAAAAGTATAAGCAAAATTGTCAAACATAGAGGAAACTATATAAATGGAATATACAACCAACATGTTAGATGCAAATTATAATGAAAATTTCATGAATATGTTCTAGAATATATACAGAAGTGAAACTATATAAATGGAGATACAACCAACATGCTAAATGTTAAACAATAATGTTGTTGCCATGAATAAAATGTTGAATGTAAAAATAAGGTTAAGACTGTCGATTATTAACAGCTAAAGGACAAAACAATAAATAGAAACAATCGGGTAGTTTTGTAACCCTCTTTAAATGATAAGGGAACTAAGAAAAATATACGAGCAAGGAAAGTAAAGGCCAGAACCACTAGCAACCACAAACTGAGAAAAAAAGAAAATTTTCCATTGATAAATGGTTAACAGAGCTACATCATTATTGACTTGACTTTGTAAATTAAGACGAGTGAAAGTCATTTTTACATGCACAAGGGTTTAACTTGATTTTAGTTAAGAATGGAACAATAGTAACATAATCCCTTATACACAACCATACATCCAGGGAATCCTTGCAAACGACATGCAAAGAAAATATTCTACTTATTGTTGAAACTAGACCAAAATAGTCGACAGATCTAGAAAAAGTAACCATCCCACTAGCTCGAATCGAGAATATGGTAACATACACTCATCCAGATATAATGTTTATTTACAAACCGAGTTACCTATCAAGGTTGAACACCATAGCTAAGAAATCATAGTCATTACCTGTCACAAGGTTTTAAACAAAAAAAAAAAACTTAAA
The DNA here is from genome assembly GCA_032191745.1 of Picea mariana. Taxonomy (NCBI): domain Eukaryota; kingdom Viridiplantae; phylum Streptophyta; class Pinopsida; order Pinales; family Pinaceae; genus Picea; species Picea mariana. Next base: position 2,188 of record JASDQU010417283.1, read on the forward strand.
GTGGCACTCGGTTATGGTAAATTTCACAGTTACAAAAGGAAAATACTTAAAGTTAAACTTAAAAGGTATGTAGATGGTTGATACAGGTTAAACCCTGCTATTTTGGCTGAGCATACTTTCATTGACGCGTAACCATTACATAAACAAACAAAAACTTTCATAAGAGGATGACAAAGAGTTAGGGTATGAAATTCTTACGAGGAAAAACTCTAACCTGAGATGGATTTCCTATAGAATAATGTCTCCGCCAACTAGATTGAACATTCCTTTCTTATGGGTACCCTCAAACATAACAAAGGGCCCATTATTAGATGAAGTATACAAAAATATACCTTCAATAAAAAGGAAGAATTATAGAAGAATCTAAATGTAACCAGGACATTCATCTCTTAGAGAAACCTTTAAGGTTTCCAAACCCGAAATCAAGGTAAGGAAAGCAACAATAATTAGAGTATTGTAGAGAATAGAGAAAATGCACATAGGACCTTCAACCATAATTTATCAAATAACCAACTTCGCCAACTATAGAATTGGAACCCAGCAACACAAATTACAAAATTGTTTATCAATTAAGGGTGAAACCACTAAGCAATTTTTCTCCCAAGCTCCTGAATGAACTGGAAAATCCAGATCTTTGAACGTAGACATAATATATGCAAGGTTAAGTATATGTATGCCGCACAAAAACCCAAAAGTTCAAAGACAAGAAATGGAACTCCACAAACTTCTAAACTCGAACCAGAAGGTACCCTCAATCTCTGCTAGAAAATTTCCAAAGAAAATAATGTTTGAAAACTATGCAAGGCGGTCATGACTTACCTTCCCCACTCTTGTTCCAAGAAGCCACACCTGGCAGACATAAGGGTTTCCACATGAGGTTGGGGAGGCGTGTGAAAATTAATAACACAAGGTACATCAAGCCTCACATTAATAACTTCCAACCACTCATGTACTACAAGAAAAAAAATGATTAATGTTTCCAAAATAAATCATAACTATGATATGATTATCGGTTTAATCCTTTAACTATTTTCACACTTTAAGAGTCGGGACAAACCACTAGTAATGTGCAATGAATTTACGAGACATAAAAATTAAATTAATTATTCCACCAACTTTGGTTAACAAAGAAAGGTTCCGACAAGGGTCCCTTTTGGAGTAACCAATGAAGGTTGTAATGCATAAATCATAACATGGGAATTGTAACATAAGGTGATATCCCTACCACTTGAAGTATAACATAGATTCAAATTGTGTCATGAAGATTATAACATAGGTCAAGCAAGTAAACTTTCACATGGAACTTTTAAAGGTAAAGCTTCAAAGGTAAGGGATATATCATTAATGAAATTTAGATAATTGACTAATGTTCTTTACTTAGTTAAGAGTAAAATATTGTGGTATAACTTTTTTTTATGGGAATGTGAAATTGTGTATCCTCAAAATTAATCCACATTGAATGCAAGTGTGTCCTATATGGAGTTGCATTTAGTTGTATTAGCATCGATTTACCATTGAGAGTCGTCATCACTATGTTATCCTGCATATGACCAGAACCAAATTGATGTCAAATGAGCCCTTTTCTTGTGCACAAATCCTTGCTAACCATATGCGTGAGGTTAAATACTAGTCCCGACACTTTAATTTCCCATTTAATCATCTTAATTGTTTTCATGGGGGAGCACAAAGGAGGATCTAAGTGGGTCATGGAAGCACATGCTGACTAGACATGTGGTATCCTGTGTCCATGGGCATTGCATCAAGGCTTTAGTGGGCACTCGAATTAGGGGAATTCTCTAAAATCATTGTCTATCAATATTTAAATCAATTATTTGTCATTCATTAAATCAAATTTCATTGATTTTTATATATTTTTCTTCATTAATACCTTTCCATGTAATTAATATCTTTTTCTAAATCATATAATCTAACTTATAAAATAATCAACTCACTCATCATCCAACTAAACCACCATCATCTTATTTCACACCATCCAACTAATATTTCTCACTCCTCATCTAACTAAACCACACCATCATCGTATTTCACACCATCCAACTAATATTAATATTTTTCTATGTTCTAGGATTACATTTACTCTAGTATTACACACATGTTCATATATACTTTGCTTTAAGATTCTTTAAATCCTTATATACTTTGATTTAAGTTTCTTTAAATACTTATATACTTTTATTTAAGTTTCTTTAAATCCTTATCATTGAGCTCAATTTAAAAAAAAAAGTATCCCATTATATTGTCTTTCCTCGATGAGCTTTCCTTTACAGATGTGAAAATATTTTTCTTAAATCTTTCGTAATTTATGTGATCTTTTTCTATATATTTTTTTTGTATCTCAATTATGTGATAGTAATCAAATTTGTAATATTGTTACTTTTCATTCATTTGTAATAAAAGCACCAAGTGACATCAAAAGGGGGACAAAGTGGTGAATATGTGTTGAGTTAACTCAAAAAAAGTGAAAAAATATCTTAGGTTTTTAGGAACATGTGTAAAAATAAGATTAACACGTGGTCAATGAAGAAAACTCAATTTGACACATGGTCAATGAGCGGGAGGCTCATACAAGTGTCAAATACCTAGGCAAATATTAAAAAATAAAAGATAACAAAGAGAATGGGACACCATTCTAAATAAGATATGAAATCTCATAAATATTTACATGACACAAAGATCTTCACGTAATGTTTATAACCATATGCACTGCAACAAGTCACTTGGTTAGTTTCGGATCGATATTTAGTTCAGGGTGACAGAGTGGGCATATGTGGCAGCTCTGATATAAGGTTGGGAGGAACGGTCCACTTGACTTTTGTTTTCCCCTAAATAAATCCCAGTTACATGTTTTCTTCCATTCTCTTCTCAATTAAGTTATTATTTCTTTAGTAATTTGTGCATAATATATTTTGATTAAATTCAATTTTAAATGTAAGTTTTGAATATTCTGTTAGAATTTTGTTTCCATGCAATTTGAAGTTTATAGATAAGTTATAATTGTTTTTAATCTAATTAAATATTAGAGGATTTTACTGTGTATCATTCCATTATACATTTGTCACGATAAATATCAAAGACAAATGATTATATCCATAACCAATACAAAAAGTATAAGAAAAATTGTCAAATCTAGAGGAAACTATATAAGTGGAATATACAACCAACATGTTAGATGCAAATTATAATGCAAATTTCGTGAAAATGTTCTAGAATATATACAAAAACGAAACTATATAAATGGAGATACAACCAACATGTTAAATGTTAAACAATAATGTTGTTTCCATGAATAAAATCTTGAAACAATAACTAAAAACAATCGGGTAGTTTTGTAACTCTCTTTAAATGATAAGGGAACTAAGAAAATTATACGAGCAAGGAAAGTGGAGGCCAGAACCACTAGCAACCACAAACTGAGAAACAAAGAAAAATTTCCACTGAAAAATAGTTAACAGAGCTACATCATTATTGACTTTTTGTAAATTAACATGAGTGAAATTCATTTTTACATGCACAAGGGTTTAGCCCGATTTTAGTTAAAAATGGAACAATAGTAACATAATCCCTTATATACAACCATACATCCAAGGAATCCTTGCAAACAACATGCAAAGAAAATATTCTACTTATTGTTGAAATTAGACCAAAATAGTCGACAGATCTAGGACAAGTAACCATCCCACCAGTTCGAATGGAGAATATGGTAACATACACTCATCCATATATAAGGCTTATTTACAAACTGAGTTACCTATCAAGGTTGAACACCCTAGCTAAGACATCATAGTCATTATCTGTCACAAGGTTTTAAACAAAAAAGAAAACATAAAGTGGCACCCTGGTATGATAAATTTCATAGTTACAAAAGGAAAACACTTAAAGTTAAACTTAAAAGTTAGGTAGATGGTTGATACAGGTTAAACCCTGCTAGTTTGGCCGATCATACTTGCATTGATGCGTAACCATTGCATAAAGAAACAAACTTTTATAAGAGGATGACAAAGAGTTAGGGTATGGAATTCTTACGAGGAAAAACTCTAACCCGAGATGGATTTCCTATAGAAGAATGTCTCGACCAACTAGATTCAACATTCCTTTCTTATGGTACCCTCAAACATAACAAAGGGCCCGTTATTAGATGAAGTATACAAAAATATACCTTCAATAAAAAGGAAGAATTACAAAAGAATCTAAATGTAACCACGACATTCATCTCTTAGAGAAACTTGTAATGTTTCCAAACCCAAAATCAAGGTCAGGAAAGAAACAATAATTGGAGTACTGCAGAGAATAAATAAAATGCACATAGGACCTTCAACCATAATTTATCAAATAAACAACTTCTCCAACTGTAGAATTGGAACCCAACAACATAAATTACAAAATTGTTTATCAATTAAGGGTGAAACCACTAAGCAATTTTTCTCCCAAGCTCCTAAATGAATTGGAAAATCCATATCTTTGAACGTAGACATAATATATGAAAGGTTAAGTATATGTATTCGGCACACAAACCCAAAATTTCAAAGACAAGAAATGGAACTCCACAAACTTCTAAACTCGAACCAGAAGGTACCCTCAATCTCCGCTAGAAAATTTCCAAAGAAAATAATGTTTGAAAACTATGCAAGGTGGTCATGACTTACCTTGCCCACTCTTGTTCCAAGAAGTCACACCTGGCAAACATACGGGTTTCCACATGAGGTTGGGGAGGCGTGTGAAAATTAAGAACACAGGGTACATCAAGCCTCACATTAATAACTTCCAACCACTCATGTACTACAAGAAAAAAATGATTAATGTTTCCACAATAAATCATAACTATGATATGATTATCGGTTTAATCCTTTAACTATTTTCACACTTTAACAGTCGGGACAAACCACTAGTAATGTGCAATGACTTTACGAGACATAAAAATTAAATTAATTATTCCACCAACTTTGGTTAACAAAGAAAGGTTCCGACAAGGGTCCCTTTTGGAGTAATTAATGAAGGTTGTAATGCATAAATGATAACATGGGAATTGTAAAATAAGGTGATATCCCTACCACTTGAAGTATAACATAGATTCAAATTGTGTCATGAAGATTATAACATAGGTCAAGAAAGTAAACTTTAACATGGAACTTTTAAACGTAAATCTTCAAAGGTAAGGGATATCTCTTTAATGAGATTTAGATAATTGAGTAATGTTCTTTACTTAGTTAAGAGTAAAATATTATGGTATAATTGTTTTTTATGGGAATGTGAAACTTTGTATCCTCAAAATTAATCCACATCGAATGCAAGTGTGTCCTATATGGAGTTGCATTTAGTTGTATTACTGTCAATTTACCATTGAGAGTCGTCATCGCCATGTTATCCTGCATATGACCAGAACCAAATTGATGTCAAATGAGCCCTTTTCTTATGTGAAAATCCTTGCTAACCATATGCGTGATGTTAAATGCTAGTCCCGACACTTTAATTTCCCGTTTAATCGTCTTAATTGTTTTCATGGGGGAGCACAAAAGAGGATCTAGGTGGGTCATGGAAGCAAATGCTGACTAGACATGTGGTATCCTGTGTCCATGGGCATTGCATCAAGGCTTTAGTGGGAAGCCGAATTAGGGGAATTCTCTAAAATCATTGTCTATCAATATTTAAATCAATTATTTGTCATTCATTAAATCAAATTGCATTGATTTTGATATATTTTTCTTCATTAATACCTTTCCATGTAATTAATATCTTTTTCTAAATCATATAATCTAACTTATAAAATAATCAACTCACACATCATCCAACTAAACCACCGTCATCTTATTTCACACCATCCAACTAATATTTCTCACTCCTCATCCAATTAAACCACATCATCATCTTATTTCACACCATCCAACTAATATTAATATTTTTCTATGTTCTAAGATTACATTTACTCTAGTATTACACACATGTTCATATATACCTTGCTTTAAGTTTCTTTAAATCCTTATATACTTTGATTTATGTTTCTTTAAATCCTTATATACTTTGATTTATGTTTCTTTAAATCCTTATATACTTTGATTTAAGTTTCTTTAAATCCTTATATACTTTGATTTAAGTTTCTTTAAATCCTTATCATTAAGCTCAATTTAAAAAAAAGGTGTCCCATTATATTGTCTTTCCTCGATGAGCTTTCCTTTACACATGTGAAAATATTTTTCTTAAATCTTTCTTAATTAATGTGATCTTTTTCTATCTATTGTTTTTGTATCTCAATTATGTGATAGTAATCAAATTTGTAATATTCTTACTTTTCATTCATTTGTAATAAAACATTTTTTAAATGTTATAATAAATATATCTAAATAATCAACATTCTAATAATTATCATGAATAATCTAAAATATAGTTAGATGTAGATACTTATTTATTGTGGATGACAAAGTATTGGGTTCTTTTTATATTCAATTTTAAATAGTCTTAAAATGAGGTAATGTGTATGTAGCATTAGTGTAGAAATTTGGTAAGAAAAAACCCTATAATAAAACAATTTTGCTCATAAAATATAGTTAATATTTATATTTGAAAAGAAGTTTTGCTCAGAAAATATAATTAATATTTATAGCAATATGTGGAGAAAAAATAATTTGTTAAATATTAATATTATACCATTAAAATTAGAAGCTTTATATTTTTGTAATTCTAATTTAAATAACATATTCATTGTCTTTAATTTAAAAATTTACCAAAGTTTAAGGTGCAATGTAAAAACATGATTTTTAAAAATTTACCAAAGTTTAAGATCCAATATAAAAACATGATTTAATAAAAAATTAATTATCATCTCAATCTAATAGTTAACATCTAAAAGTCTAAGATTTTTAATACGCATTATGAAATAAAAAATACTCTTTGCAATAGTCATTGTAAAAATATAAGGAGTCAAAATTTCCCATTAAACAATATTTACAAACCAAAAGAAATACTATTTACAAACCAAACCAGATACTATGTACATTACTCCTTGTGAAAAGGTAAGATTCAAATTTCCAATTGAACAACATTTACAAAACATGTTTGAGAATTCAAATTCAATTCAGTGGTATAGTTGAATTTTGAATTCGATTTCAAATATATTTTCCTTAACTTGTGTCGATCCCAATACACATTTATCTAAGTGTTGCAATTCAACTTAAAAAGACGCTCTTAGTTGTTAGATGACACAAATATAACCGATGAAATGATGAAGCACAAGATGGAGTATTAAAAACCCTAATGTTTAAATGTTAATTCAAACTTAAAAGATGCCCTGAACGGTTAGATGACAAAAATAGAAAAGTTACCATTGAAAACGCTAAAAGACATTGAAAAACTAAAAAGACACCAAAGAGGATAGCCGTTGAAATGACGAGGCACAAGATGGACTATTAAAAACCCTAGATTAGAGGCGGTAGAAAATATCTGAATGGTTCATTGAGTTTCAACCATAGATTAGAGGCGGTAGAAAATATCTGAATCGTTCAATGAGTTTCAACTTCAGTAGTTTTTTCTGCTCTGTTTTTTCTTTATTGTCACATTAATGCGCAGTGGCTTCCATCAAGCGACTAAGATTGAAAGCTGGGAATGAGTAAAAAAATCCGGTGTTAATTTCAACAGACGCCCCGTTTCCCTTTTGTTACAGTTGAAAATGTATGTATCTCCTGGTTTATCAATCATGCCTAATTGATATTTGTTTTGTTGTTTTTTTGTTTGTCTGGCTATTCAATTCATTTATTTTGTGCAGGAGCACTGGGCTGGCTATGAAACCATGTGCAAGAGCACTGGGCTGGCTATGAAACCATGTGCAAGAGCACTGGGCTGAGAGAGATGGAAGAATTTGTAGAGGTAATGGCAGAGCGTGAGTAATGGAACTTCCATGATGAGCCTCTTCTCCTAGTAATAACCATTTTTAAAGCCCTTTCCCCAAAGCTACAAAGAATCCACCAACACATCGCACCGAGAGTCACATTGCAGGGATGACTGCACAGGAGAGGACGGGGCAGTGCAAACGTCTTTGTTTTTTCGCATCTTGGGATTCGAGCGTTCTTTTTTTCTGTTA
>JASDQU010417286.1:0-10402 GCA_032191745.1 Picea mariana
GTTATCATGTCATAATCAAGACATTCTCCTACTTATCCCTATTACAATAAATGGAATTTACACTCAGATACAAGTTGATGCTCGGTATCTGTACAATCCTATAGGTATTAAAGAAAATACAATCACCTAGATTGCTTACAACGGATCTAGTCTCAAAACATTAAAAATGGATTTAATTACAATGCTTTCAAAAATTTAAGATGGTGCTGTATCCTTTGGAATTTGAAACAATTTCAAATGTGCGCAATGGGTGTTGAGATGTAGTCCACTCGGCCTCTTTAAATGTTGATGGCGATTCTCCTGCATCATAATCCTCTGGACAAAAGATCCATGGACTCTTGTCCATGAGCTCCTGCACTGCATTTCCATGTTTCTGAATATCAGGTTCAGTTACCCAACTAACATCCTCTTCTAGATGGCCTTTCCATTTCACAAAACACTCATAATAAAACTTCCTTCTGTCTTCTGGGCTCCATAGAAATCCTCTAATCTAGAATTTTCTCTATTTGTTGTTCTATGTTGTGGGAATCTAGTTCTACCACTGGATCTCCTTCTGATCATATGATTCCCCTGTATCATCCACCCTGCAAGGGTACATGTCTGCTACATTGAATATCAGGGATATTCTAACATCTTCTGGCAGTTCAATCTCATAAGCGTTCGCAACAAAATTTCTGAGGATTTTACATGGTCTTATCTTTTCCATTTTCAACTTGTTGTATTTCCCTTTCAGGAATCTCTCTTTCCTCGGATGCACTAAAAATTTATCCCCGATCTCAAAATGAACCTCTCTTCTCCTCTCGTCTATTCATCTCTTGTATTTATGGTTGCTATCCTGTAGTTGTCCCTTTATCTGATCATGCAGCTTCTACGTCTCTGCAACAAAGTCTTCTATTATTTCACTTCGGAACTCATCTCATCCCAAGTCTCTCAACTCTGAAATTCCTCTTCGATGCATACCATATACTATCTGCAATGAGATATTTCCATTGCTCCTATTTGGTGAGTCATTATATGCAAATTCTGCTTGGGGAAAAATTTGATCCCACTGACTAGGATGTTTAGTGACAAAAATCCTCAATAAATTCCCTAATATTTGATTCACCACCTGAGTCTATCCATCTATCTAAGGATGATGTGTTGAACTGAAGGACACATTTCTCCCCATCTTCTTCCATAGATTTCTCCAAAAGGTTCCCACGAATTTGGTATTTTTTTCTTAGACTATACTTCTTGGTAACCTATGTAATCTCATGATCTCTTTGAAAAACAAATGTGCTATATGAGTAGAATCACTAGTTTTGTGACACAGTATGAAATGTGACATCTTCGAAAATATTTCAACGACTACAAATATAGAATCACTTCTACCCTGGTTTCTTGGAAATCCCAAAACAAAATCAATTCTTATGGCATCCCACAGCCTGTCTGGAATAGGAAATGGCTGATATACTCCAGTATTTTGTTGTTTTTCCTTTTGCATACTGGCAGATTTTTCATCTATCCACAAATATCTTCACATCATATATCATACTTGGCCAATGGTACGAAGAAATCAATAGTGCATATGTCTTATCATGGCCGAAATGTCCAACTAAACCTCCACTATGCTTCTCCTTCAACATATTGTCTCTCATTGAGCATTTCAGGTTACATAATTAGCTCCCTTTGAGAAGTGATTCGTCTTGGGTTAAATACTCCATCCACTGATTTTTGTCCCTTAGCAAAGGGCTTCCACATGCTTCGTAAGCTTCTTTAAAATATGTGTCTTCTTGATACATCTCCTTAAGATGTTCAAATCCCAAGTTCTCCACTTGAAATTCCTACAAGATCAAACATCTCTTGCTCAAAGCATCTACCACTTTTTTAGCACTTCCACTAATATGCTTAGTAACAAAAGTAAAATTCTGCATGAATTCTACACATTGGCAGGTTTCTGGTTCAATTTCACTTGTCTGATTATAAACTGCAAAGTTTGATTGTCACTGTACAAGACAAAATCCTTCGAGATAAGATAATGTCTCCATTTTTTTAAATCTTGAATTACAACATAAAATTCCTTGTCATATATGGAATACTTCTTTTTGGTGTCATTTAACTTCTCAATGAAATAAGCAAAAAGCTTATTGTCTTGGATTAGAACTGTGCCAATGGCTACTCCACTTGCATCACATCTTACCTTAAATGTCTTCTTAAAATATGACAAAACTAAAATCAATTGTCTTGTTATCTTTTATTTCAATACTCTGAATCATTTTGTTATAACCCTATAATTTATAGGATCAACTGGTCACTGAAATGCTATCTCTTTAGTGTTTTTTTTGTTTGTCAAATGATTTTCCATTCTGCAAATAATTTGAGAAAAGGAAAAAGAAAAGAAAAAGAAAAAGAAAAAAAGAGGGCATAAAAGAAATTCAATAGAGCCCCATGCAATAACAATAATTTGGTCCATATCGTTCAAGCATGGCCAAGTTCTTTTAAATTTATGTTGATAGGAGTAGTGAATAAGATTGGCTAAACTATTTAATCTTAGCCAAGTGATCTAGGTTAGTTAGTGAATAAATTTGACCAAACTGCCTAATCTTGGTTAGATAACCCCAGGATAGAGTAATTTCTTAGCCCAACAGTTTAATCTGGGCTAATTGTCATAGGTAATTAGGTTAGAGCATAAGGTATTTTGCTTTATCTCAATAAAACAAGCATGATGATCAATGTTGAACCATATCTTTGAGGTTTAAAAGGTTTGATGTCTAACCCCTTGGTGATAAAAACATGGAAAAGCTCGGGAAAACCCATAATATGCACTTATCCTAAGTGTTTTGGAGAACATATGCCTTTGCACTCATAGATAAGCACAATGCATAGATGAACGGCCAGAGAGTGGGTGCCCAAATCTACGGTTGACAGGTCTTTCTGGACCCCACTGATCGTTCTACCTTTAACGGTGGGGGAGGGTCCGGAATTGGAAATAACAAAGGTGCATATACGAACGGCTCAGATGTTCATGCTCAGATCCACGACTTAGATTGGATTCCAGACCCCCCCGATGGTTTTGCCTTTAATGGTAGGGGGGGGGTCTAGAATGTTGGTTAAATAGCACGCACAGATCTACGGTCCAAAAGCAGGCACGCTAATGGACAACTCATATTGTTTTTCGGACCCCCCCGACTGATCTGTCTTTAATGGAGGGGGGGGGTCTGGAATGGATTACTTTTTGGAGAGCCCCTTATCTCGACGTGGCAGGAATTTATTGGGTCAGACTCCCACTGCCTCCGAAGCTTTGACATACCTTGTCACCCCATGACGTCATTATCCACTTTTTCCCCCCTAGAGGTCACGTCTCATTACTCTGTCAGTCCATTCCCCTTGTTCTCACTTTACAAGTCCTCTCACCATGGTTACTCCCAAATCAACTCCCGCTACGTCACCCAACCATATTCTTCAGTCATTGTCACCTACCATCTCACGCTCTAAATGACCCATTGGCCATTTATTATTGGCTAACCTATCTGTTAACCTGCTGACCTATCTTCCGCGCCCAACAGGTATCTGTTTTCTCAAAAACTACCTTCACCCTTCTTTCCCTCATCATTCACCTTGTCGTCACACCAGAGAATTATTTCCCCATTTTTCTCTCCGTTACAGTCAACTGTCCAAAGCCACCATCATCCCCACTAACGATTGTTTGATTTGTAGGTATTTTTACAGCGACGACGCCAAAATAAAAAAGAACAGAAGATGAGGAAAATCCTTTCCTCCCACCCCCTGTTGACCTCGACAGGATCCATCTAGCCGACAAAGACCATTTAATTGCAGACACCAGATGTGAGTTTGACTTTGCGGACTTGCAGTCATGGCTCAAAGAGGTTTTCCTTGACCAAAGAGACGAAATTGGGCTCTGGGAATCAAACCTTCCCCTGTATCTTTTCCCCCAGGTTCACCATTTCCCCGAATTCACCCTCAAATGCCAAGCTCATTACCTTCCTGACCAGAGAGCTGTAGTTTCTTCATCTGAAGAAACTCTGTTCTTCATTACACCAGAAACCATTGATAAGATGATGCAGATATCTAGAGCCGAATCCGCCTCACCTTTCAACCTTGAAATCATCACAGAACTCTACTAGAAATTATCATTTTCCCAAAGAGCTCAGATTTTCGAACTTTTTCTCCCATAGGCCACTCAGCTCCCCACTACAAATCCCCCGTATCCTTCATCCTTGTTCTCAGTGAAGGGAAACCAGGTCATCTCGTCGCTGTGTTCCCTCCTTCGGTATTTTTCGGATCAATGGGTGGTTGAACCCATATTGGGTTTTCTGTCCATCTTCTTCACAGATGAGAAACCCACCACTCAGTTCGACTGCAGCGCCTTCCTGCCAGACAACAATCATGAGCAATTCTCAAATTTATCCACAGAAGGCATGTTCTGGTATTCCTCAATACTGGCTTACATGTTCATATTCTTTCAAGTGGACAAATTATCCTTTTCGATGCAGAAGATGGACAAGGATGGGAGGCCACAGGCAGTGACAGCGTGAACTTCGTTACTTAGACACAACTCTATAGAATTCAGCTTCAAACAATTTATCGAGTAGTTTTACCATCCCGTGGTGAGCATGCTCAGTGGTAGACCTGAGCTGATAATAAATGAGGAAATTCAAAGGATATTACACCTTTCATACCTTGCAAAAACAAGAGACTAGTACTTGTACCAAGACCACATAGAGATCAGAGTGTATGGGTGCGAATTGGCTCCATACAAGTTACCCAAGTACATACACGTGAGAATATTTGCCCTGGAATACATAAGACACATGATTAATTCAGATGACATACATTTTGTGTCTCTGAAGAAGAAGCAGAAGCTTAGAATCAAAGGGAAAATTGGGTCATTCATCTGCAATAGTCGAGGCATTGGGGAGGAAGCAGATAGACTGTTAAAGGAAATGAAGTTTTTTTCTAGCTTCATATGGCATTACGACCCCTGTGGGATAATTTTAGAGATGAGAGTTAGGAATAAGAATATCCCATATGTCCACACATCCAGGCCTGAGATAGAGAAGTTCGCCAACTAGACAGAATGGGATTCGAACACTCTGGTTGAGATAGAATAGTGGGACCTTTCGGTCACTATCTCATGGACGACTACACCACAGGCTCCCAAGGAGAAAATGCCTAGGAAGGACACTTCACCTTCCATCACTGAAGCATCATCTGAAGAGTTCCAACTACACACCAAGAGGCCAAAAACCAGTCAGGCACCCAACATGACTGGTGAAAAGGGAATTCAATCCACTACAACTATGGAGGTTGATCGGCCACTCCTTAGTACAAGAAACAAACAAATCATGACTACAATGTTTCCCAAGAAGCCTACAGATACTCCACAAGCCAACCAATCAAGAAAAATAGGACCGAAATTGAGTATTTTTGAGAAGTATGATCTTATCAAAAAGAAAAATCAGACGCTGACCAGCAACACGTATGCTAAGTTCTGGAAGCAAACATCCACTGCACAACACAAAATGTTGTCTGCATTCGACATTAAGAAGGGTAGAATGTACATGGCATTTCTGCAAGCACAGGTGCCAGACCCGAAAGTAATCACCGATTACAAAAGGGAAACATTTGAATTTCAAACTAAAGATGTGCATCCAGCTGATCAAATGGATCTGCACAAGCAAACTGGAGAAATGGTTTTCTCCACATTGGCACATGCTTCTACTACTGCCTCCAAGTTACAAGTATCTTTGAACAATGTCCAAACGCAGCTGAAGTTAGAAAAAATATCATCCTTTTCCAAGGATAACAGGATTAAGACATTGGAGGAACTGGTCCTCAAGATCGAATATGATCCCTCGAATGTGAAAGTAGTCAAGGAAATGCTCAAAAATAAAAATATCGATATAGCATCTCTGAGGAAACAGTTGAAACTGCCACCAATAGAAGATTCACAGGAAAAGGAAATAGCAGAGACAGAAGGGGAAAAGGATGAGATGCTCAAGCTCATCATGGAGCAGAATGCATAGTTGAAGGAAATGGAAGTGGAATTGGAAAAACTAGTGAAAGAGAAGGAGCATTCAAAGCCCATGGAGGTCATTCCACTGAGCACAGTTCTACTCACAAGAGTGAGCACAATGTCTATTGCATAAATTCCCTCGGAAACTCCATTGACAACCCTGGAGAAGACTGTTGGACTGGCTAAATCCATGGAAGAAATGAATTTGCAAGAGACAGAGATTAGCACACTCAAAAAGGAGATTGAGAACCTTCAAGAACTTAAGTCTTCTTACCAAACTAGCTACTCCAAGGAAAAACAAACATCAGACCAGCTCAAACAGGAATTGCAACAGCTTCAGAAGCAAATAGTGGTAGGCAAAACACTTGTCGAGGTCAAGGAAAGTGTCCGGATGGACATCACCAAGTCCATGAATGAAATATGGCCAATGATACAAGTCATGTTCGAGCAAAACGAGATGGTGCAAAGAAGTCAACAGGCTATTGAAAAGATAAGAGAAGAACTGGGAAAGATGACCACAGAAGCTGTTGAGATCAACAAATTTTTGAATTCCAAAACCATAGAGGAGCTAGAAGAATTGAAATTGAAGATAGGACAGAGACCATCCTTGAGGTCAAGAGGGTCTTGACCAAGAGAGGACTGATGCTACAGCTAGAGGAAAAGGTCCAGACCATGGACACAGGAGTGCAAAGATTTTTTAGCAAGATCAAAGCTCTGTAGAAGAAAGGCCTTACTGGTATGAGAGTTATAAATGACAAGTTAATGATGCTCGTCGATTACAAAAAGAAACTAGCCATTATGGCTAAGGATAGCTCAAAATTATCAGGAATACAAGGCAGTATCATGGGCAAGGCATTCTTAGATGCTTTACAATTAGACATCAGTATACAGCATGAGATCCGGTACATCTTCATCATCAAGCCATCTTTTTCCAAGTACACGGAGATGGATGAAGTATGTTGAAGATTGCTCAAAGTCAGCATTCCCAGTCACCTTCGATGGGAAGAGCTTTGCAATCTGATCGAGTAGTCGATGAGGTGTCCAAGCCTAGTCATCTATCCAGTTAGACGAGGTCGTGCAGAGGCCTCACCAACGGTTCACCCCAGAAATCAGTATGAAGTTTCAACACATCATCAAGAAGTTTCCTAAATTTTTGTATCTTGTTAAGTTAGTTAGCTAAATTTAGATTAGCCACGTCCTGATCTTTAATGACAGGATCATATGTAATTTTGGTTATAAATACTTCAAACTTTGAAGTACTGAGGGTTGATCTTTACACCCTGCAATCTACAAGACTATAATTTTTATCAAGAGATCTTCTATTAATACAAAGAGACGTTTTCACAGGATTCTCACGTGTTATTCATTGGTGATGTTTTCTTTTCTATGTTGTATGTTTTTCTTCCTCAATTATCATAATGTTTTCTAATCTAAATCTTTTAAAAGTAACGCATGTTGCAGGATTTATCTTTGTATACCCTATTTCAAACTTTGAAAGATCTTAATGTTTATCTTCTGATATTATAGTGAAGAAATTCTTAAATGCTTCTTTACTTTAATTGATATTCTCATCTTTTCTTCTATTCATCATTTTACTGCTAAAAGAATCCAATGAATGCATTATCTTGCCCTGTGAAAATAATCTTTTGTTTCTGGTTTGGATTTCTATCGTTATAAAACAGACCCCATAGCCTAATGGATGCGTGAACCACCTTCATCCAACTCAACAAAAAACAACAAACCTCTTCAATCTTATTTCATTTTATATAACTAGCCTAATATCTTAAAGATAGAACATAGCTAAATCATACAGAGAGATCCCTCTATGAAACTGGTAGGGCTAGATTCCAGTTTCAAAGTGGTTGGATAAAGTTACCTCTCGTAGATTTCTTCTTTCCTGACAACCTCTGGGAATTTACAGAGTGTTAACATAGTGGCGACTCCATTGGGGACTGAACAAACTTTCAACCCCATGTTTTCCTTTTTCCTATAAGAAGACTTTGTTTCTGAAAAAATTGTAAATCTGAGAAAGAAATAATGTTTAGAGGTTGTTAAAGCTTGTGCATATTAATTTCGGACTCATAAAACTAAAAAATATATAAAAATTAAAAAATCTGGCTCCTAAAAGAGTTTATACTCGATCTCACCCAGACCCAGAACCCGCAATAGCGACTAATAATCCAGAACAGTTACTTAGAAAGAAGACTATTATAGAAGGTTCAGGGAGTCATAGTCTCCTTCACAAGTCATTTTCCCTCCCAGAGGAACTCGTTACCCTTCAAGACCTCGACTTTGACACCATTTTCGAACAAAGCCTGTTTAGAACAAAATCTGATATCTTTGTAACTGAAATCATTTTAGACCCAAAAAGCCTGCAACCCTGGACCCCTGAAATACTATCTCCCACTACAAAACCTCAAATCACTCACTCCGTGCCAGCAAGTCCCTCCTCCTCCTCATCTTCTGTCACCGCCCCACCTGTAATCTAGGTTGTTGTCCCACCTCCTCTGCCTATCATGGTAGCCAGATATTCTCCCTTGGTGTTGGCCACACCTCTACATGCTATGCCCCAGTATTATCAAACGAGACTTCCATAGTTCGATGGAAGAGGGCCCTTGAGCGCACAACAACATGTTGATAAAATGATCAACTATTTTGATCTGCAGGAAGTAGATGAAGTTGATGTTCAAATGAGATTGTTTGTGCAGAGTTTGATCGGTGACGTTAAGAAATGGTACAAAGGTTTACGTGTTGCCTCAGTGCTTGACCTTACAGCGTTTCAAAGAATTTTTCTAGATAGATGGGAGGTAAAGAAAAATCCTCTCCAAATCTTGTCAGAATACGAAAACATCATAAGGAATCAAGGTGAGATAGTTCAAGATTATTGCACCCGCTTCAATAATCTATACAATGCAATTCTAGCCGATATTAAACCCCCACAAGGTTTAGCACTAATAAAATTCCCTAACGGTTTCGATGCTGATATGTCATATCAATTAAGGGAAAGAAACTCCACCACCTTGGAAGACATGCAGAAAAGCGCAATAAGTGTGGAGGCCAACCTGTTGGCTAAAAGGGCATGGCAGAGGACCAAAAGGAGAGTCACGATTAAATAAGAACCTTCTACATCTTCTTCTGACACCAAGTTGGATTCCTTAGCTAGAGAAATGGAAAGGATGATGGAGAGACTTACTGTATCTGAAAGAAATCCTCCTAGAGAAAATCAACTTGCTCCACAAATCCAGAATCCTAACTTCAGAAGAAATCCTCCTCAAATCAAACAGAGAGATCCCAGGGATCAAAGAGAACAGAGGGGTCTTGACCAACAGATCAGACCACCCCTAGAGGAAAATTATTCCGATGAAGGATAAGAGGTAATTGAATAATTGGAGGACACACACATAAACCTCATGGGCATCCACGATAACGAAGCTATTTTCCTCACTCAAGAAGAGCAAGAACTTTTCCTTCTTTCTCAAACACAGGTGAGCGAAGAAGCTGAAGAGTCTGAACAACATGCATTTGAAAATTCCATTATGGAGGTACACAAGTAGTACAATTTGCGAAGTAAGAAGATGGATGAAAGTTCCCCAAAAAAGGTAACTGAAACCAAGAAAGTGGTCGAAACCAAGAAAAGACTTGAGCCTTCTACCAAAAAGATCCCTGGGAAAGGTAATGTTGAAGCTCCAGCAAAAAGAAACCTTACCATATTACAAAGATCAATGCAAACTGAGGTTTCATCAACCAACCCACCAAATACTTCTGCCCATAAGACTATGGTGGACAAATTAGAATTGTTGAGCCAAAGCAAAGCACCTACTCCTTTCAGCCTCGAAGGGGAATTAACCAAAGTGAAAATTCACATTCCCTTTTCCGAGTTGATGAGTAAGGATGCTTACTGATCACATTTTATCAAAGCGCTGAGCATTGAACTTGATATAGGCATGACGACCTTAACTTTTGGATCAGTGAATCATTCGGACACTGTAAATCTTACCAACAATCAACCTGAACTCCTGTTTGGCCCTGAAGTTGATGGTCAGACTGACAATGGCGCTGTCGCTCATTTTTACATCAGCCTTAATATACACAACCTGATTCTGCATAATGCTATGTTAGATTCAGGTGCTTCCCATAACTTGATGCTTAAAGCAGTGATGGAAAAACTGGGACTCGAGGTCACCAAACCTTACAAGGACTTACACTCTTTTGACTCCAGCAAAGTCAGATGTATCGGATTGATCAAGGACTTATGTATCACTCTAGTTCAGATTCTGGCAAAAATCATGGTTATGGATGTTGTGGTCGCAGACATTCCCCCGAAATATGGTATGTTGTTGTCCAGGTCTTGGGGGGCCAAGTTGAAAGGTACTTTGCAGTTGGATA
>JASDQU010417287.1:0-10275 GCA_032191745.1 Picea mariana
ATTGATTATTTCTCATATATTGTGCACGAGGTATTGTGGTGTATCGGTGTAACTCTTATACTATTGTTCATTTCTCATTGGATATAATTAAATGGTTTAAGTATAAGTTGAAAAAGTTTTTAAATTGTAATTGATACTAATTCACCCCTCTATCAGTATCAATAATTGGTATCAGAGGGCGTTACCTTTAGTACAATTTAACCACTGGAAGGAAGATCGTAAGAAGAAATGGTAGACAAAATTCCAAATGGGATTTCACCATTTGATGGAAGAAATTTTGAATACTGGAGTAACAGAATGGAAACTTACTTGAAATCTCTTGGGGAAGTTGTTTGGTTCTTATCTAGTTTAGGATACAATTCTTTGAAGAAACCAAAGACTGCAACTCAACAGGAAGCAAAAAGGAAGAAGAAATTGGCAATAGATACCATCCTGGATGGATTGAGAGATTCAATCAAATCCAAAGTGGGATCATGTGCATCATCAAAAGAGATTTGGGACAAGCTACAAGACCTTTATGTAAGGGAATAAGAAAAAGAAGAAGAAGAAGAAGAAGTTGGAGCAAATTACAACATCTCAGATTTCAAAGAAGAAAATAGAGGTCAGTTATTTTTCTTTAATTGTGAAGGAGTAGATCATGTTGAATTTGAATGTACTCATCCAAGGATTGAAAGAAATGACACTGAACAAGAAAATTCCAATGAAGAAGAAGAAAATCATGAAGAAAAAATTATTCAACAAGAAGATTAGAATCTTAAAAAACTGAAGCATGTTGAGATTGAAAATAGCAAGCTCAAAGACATGCAAAAAAAACTAAGAAGTGAATTGGGTAGTTGTGAAAATATAGTTGTAAGATTGAAGAAACAATTATAAGACTTTGAGAAACTAAGAGAAGAAACCATTTCCATGAAAACTCTACTCGAAGAAGAAAGAAGAATAGGAGAAGTAAGGAATGTCCAAATGATGAAGAAAGAAGAAGATTGTGCGAAACTTGAACAAGAAGTTGTCTCATTGAGGAAGATCTTAAGGAACTCTCAAGTGCCAAAATACTTAACACATATTGGATGCATGGGTGAAACTTCATACAAAACAGATGCAAATACCAACAACAAGGTTGAAGAAAGAGTTACACAGACAATTGATGAGAAGTGGACTAGGATACTAGAAAGAAGGAAATATTACAAAAAAGATGAATATCCAATAAGACCTCCTTCCTTCAGAAATCAAAGAAGCCTCAATCAATATGAAGGAAACTACAGAAGAATATATCATGAACCCAGATGGACTACATCACAAAGAATCCCACTTACAACAAGGTATCAAAATTTCTTTCTTTGTCATTGTTATACTTGCAAAAATTTTGGACATAAGGTAATTAATTGCAGAATCAATGAAAGGAACACATACACAAGAAACATGAATGGTGTAAATATAAGATATGGAAATAATCGTGGATACGTCAAGAGAATTTATAATTCATTTTCCCCATTGATGGACACAAATATTGCATGTTACAAATGTAATTATCTTGGTCACAAAGCTTGAGATTGCAGATATACGAATGAAGATGTCTCTATGCCAACCACAATATGGAGACGGAAAGAGATTCCAAACAATGAAGATTGTCGAATAGCATTAATCATTGAAGAATTTAAATAAGAAGATGAATGGTACATAGATAGTGGATGTTCTTCACACATGACTGGGGATCAAGACAAATTCATCAGCTGGAAGAAAAAGGCTGGCAATGTTGCATTTGGAGATGACTCATCTACCAAAATACTTGGAGAAGGTGTAGTAGAGATTGGAAGAAAAAATGTAAAAGAAAAGAATGTCCTATTGGTTGAATACTTGAAGCATAATCTACTCAGTGTTAGTAAAATGTGTGATCAAGGATACACTCTTATGTTTGACTCTCGAGAATGTAAAATCAAAGAAAATAACTCAGGAAGATTGGTTGCAACGACAACAATAAGACCAAGTAATATATATCTCCTAAAACCACAAAAAATATCCAAGGAAGAAAGAGACGATAAAAATGAAGTGTTATAAAGTGCTATATGTTCAAGGGGAGCAACCCCAAAGAAGAGAGTTACCTTTTTCCATTAAAGTCAGGGGGAGCAACCCCACCCTTTGCCATTGATTTCAAAGGGTGAGAGAAATTGGGATCATGATGACAGGGGGAGCATGAGTGTTGCCATCAATGAAAAAGGGGGAGATTGTTGGAAGATTGGTTGTTGTCATTGATGTCAACCCTAGTCATGGGTTTTGGACCGCAAGATTGATGAAGGTATTTGGACATGAAGGAAAATGCACATGTAGATACAACACCCAAGGATGGATAGTATACATAACGTTGTTTCCATTGGTATGTGGCACATCACGTGGATCCTCATGGTTGAGGAGAAATGAATTTTTGAAGATGACAAAGTGAATTGAGGAAGGAGGTACATGTAGGCCCTGAAGATAATTAAAGAAAAGAATTACAAAATAAGAAAGTGTCAGGTCGGCCCTAATGCTAAAAGAAAGTGGCATAAATGGTATAAATAAATATCATTATACATTAATTTTACACACAATTCAAATTTCATAGGAAATCATAAGTAAAGAAGGTCGGATTTCAATGGAGGATGAAGTCTTTTGGTGATGTGTTCTAAGGTATGTTATTTTTATGTCATCTTACCATTTTTTCTATAACTTTTTTTTCTAAAATGATTCAGACGGTGAAATTGCTATGGTATTTAGAAGACATATCAAGGTACCTATGGTAAAAATTTCAGCTCTTTATTCTCTATAATTATGGAGATCCACTCTATGGAAGATAGGGTTTGTGACCAGTCCTGAAGCTAGTCAATAAACAAGTGTTCCATGTAAAATAGTCATAAATTCTTCATAGAGAATAGAAATTATGTGGGAAAAATTTCATTTTATATAGTATTAAACTTGGTTTCTTGTGTGTGAGTTTCAGAATCTGATGTTAAATATTGAGCGCAGGGCATTCTTTACAAGTTCAGTCTCCTGAATAAACCAGAATTGAACAAGGTCTACCATTCTCTATATAACTTCTTTTTGGGGAGGATTCAAGGAGTGAAACTTGGAGGAGCTTCAGAGAATGAATTGAGTAATATTATTGACAGGATCATATTACTCCAAGAATTGAATAATTGTATAAATTGAAGAAGTCTCAGGAAGCATTATGAGGTTCTATGTGATGATTGGTTGATGGTGATGATTTGATGTATTGTTTTATTATCTCTCATATATTCTTGGGTGGAGGGAAGGGGAAATGATGGAGAGTTCAAATCTCTCTTGATATTGGAGTATTGTATCTTTCTCTTGGATTTTTATCCCTCCCTTTACATTTGGAAGTTGTAGCTACCTTTGGAAGTCATTACTTCCCTTGAACAATAACTATTGATTATTTCTCATATATTGTGCATGGTGTATTGTGGTGTATTGGTGTAACTCTTATACCATTGTTCATTTTTTATTGGATATAATTGAATGGTTTAAGTATAAGTTGAAAAAGGTTTTAAATTGTACTTGATACTCATTCACCCCCCTCTTAGTATCAACAAAAAGGAGGAAGGCATGTATGCTATCATTCAAAAATATTTCATGGGGAAATTCTCCAAAACCCTACCTATGACAAGGAACTATATTCCCTATTTCAATATTTTAGGAAGTGAAAGTACTATCTAATGGGAAAGGAGACCACCATTTTCACAAATCACTAGCCACTATAGTATTTGGTGGCCAAGAGTAATATACAACAAACTAGACATTAGAATTGGATGGGGTTTTTACAACAATTTCATTTGGTTGTCAACTATAAGAATGTAAATAAAAACATGTTGGTAGACGTATTTTCAATACCACCCACATCCAAGATTACAACTTTGGGAACTCTAATGCACATGTATCCTTTTACCCATGATGTAGACAGAGAAGCATACATAGAATATGGGGACTTCAAGGAGTTGTTTTCACAACTACATGGAAATATTCATTTATAAGAAGGTGAAAACAAGGTTAACTATCATTTCCAGAACAAGTTATTCTACAATATCAACTAGCTCAGTGTCCCTAAAAGTGAATGAATGTAGCTTATCATAGAGGCTCAAAATTACAAGGTTACAGGACATTTTGGTGTTGGGAATACAATTTCCAATTTATAGAGGTATGTGTACTAGAATTTTTTTTAGGTATATGTAGAATGATATATTAGAGGATGTATACTCTATTGTACAAGAAATACCACTAACAAGAGGCAAGGTTTATACCACCCCTTCCCTTTGGGAAATCATTTCCATGGATTTTGTGGGAGGTTTACCAACCACCAAGAAGGGACATGACTATTTGTTTCTCATGGTTTATAGGTTCAACAAGATGTGCATTCTAATGCCTTGTAAAAATACCATCAAAGGACAAGAAGCAACAAGCATGTTCTTTGAATAGGCTTAGGTGCACTTTTGGATACCAAGAGCATTGTCTCAGAAAGGGATATCATATTTCTCTATAGATTTTGAGCTACATTGTGCAAGAATATGGACACTCAGTTGAATATATATACATCACTCCATCCATAGACAGATGGGTATAAAAAACTAGTCAATAGCAATTTGGTGGATCTTTGGAAGGGTTACAATTAGAAGCATATGATGACCTCGGATGAAAATTTGATATACATACAACACTCTTATAATACAAAAGTCCATACTTCTACTAGTAAGTCATCTTTTAAAACTTTATTTGGATATTTTACAACTTCACCCTTGGTTGTTGTATATGGATAGGAAGTAGGAGTGAGGGGTGACATCATAGGAGATTCATTGAGAGAAAAAAGAAATGTTGAGAAGACTAGGAAAATCCATTCATAGGTACAGGAGACATTTAGGAAGTCATGGGAAAAATACAAGGCTAGACATGTGTTTATATTTAGATCAATTATGATCTGGAAAAAAACCCGACGAGGATAAAAATACCCCCCTACATTTTTATAGAGGTGGTACTCTTATGTATTTTATTAAATATAGATCTTGAATATATTCATACTAAAAATATTAAAATAGGAAAATACTAAATAGAAAAATCCAATAGTTATGACTCAATGAAAATGTAAAATATTACAGATTGAAAAATAATATACATTCCCAAAATAATTCCTAAGAAGAGGATCAAGAATATTCATAAATTAAATTAAAATATACAGAGAAATATTATACATAAATAAACAACAGTTCCAGGAAAAATAATATGATTCTCACATTCATCACAGTGTCATTATTTTGATCACATT
Source organism: Picea mariana (assembly GCA_032191745.1). Classification (NCBI taxonomy): domain Eukaryota; kingdom Viridiplantae; phylum Streptophyta; class Pinopsida; order Pinales; family Pinaceae; genus Picea; species Picea mariana. The sequence goes on from JASDQU010417287.1 coordinate 5,300, forward strand.
CATGGGAAAGAAATATACATCCCCACAATTGAGATAACTTTAAAAGAGTTTTTCCATTCAAAAGAGGAAATAATATGATAGGCAAAGTTAAAACATATTTTGCTCAAAACTTAGAGTTCAAGATATCATTGAATTTTAACACCAAAATAGTTCTCTAGGATTTTAAAAAATAATAATAGTCTGAAAATAAAAATGCATTCATCCTGAATGGACTGGGATTGGACTCTCATGGACCATAAAATTAAAATTGAATAGGGATGAATGTGAAAGGAAGACAAAGATAAGCGATTAGAAATCAAATATGTTTTCTTAGGAAAGTTAAGGCACATATGGATCATTCTTGAATGAGAAGAAGAAAATAATAGATAAGTGTGTGATCAGTTTACTCGGCATGATGGAACTCTCTCTCCTATATGTATTTTTTATGTTCTTTTTATTCTCTTTTTCTGTAGTTACATGTATGGTCCCAAACGCTTGGTCTTGATCTTCTTGAATTATTTTGATTAAAGCATGCTCTAACCAATTTTCAATGCAATCCCTCATAGGAACGATGGTTATCTCCCACCTCAATTTATTATCAAATAATGTACTTTCAATATTTCTAAATTCAATTTAAAGTTGGTGAAATGTGTCTTGAATATCTTTATTTTTATTAAAATAGCTAACTAACCAACTTTCAACTTCTTGCTATGTGTACTCACTCAAACTCTTAAATTTATCTATTGATGCAACCTTTAATATCTCTACATGTTCTTTGAAATTTTCTCTTGTCATAATAATATAATTTAATATTAATTTCATATATTGAACTACACCAATATTCCCTTCCAATTCTAACTCAATCAATTTCAAATAAAAATCCCCTTTTTTGACACCTGAGGTGTCACAATCAGCCAATATTTATTTTAAAGTCTTGATCTTCTTAATCCAACATGATTTTAATTGTTTTATATGGGTGGGGGATGGTAAGTATTCTTCTTTTATTTTACATTAACTCAAACATGAAATTTTTTAATAAAAATGTAATGACAACAGCTTTATAAAAAGTGTCATCATTTGTGGGGTCATTATGGAGGTATTATCTTAGATTGATAATCCTAGATCCCAAAGAAACAAAGTTTTTAGTCGATTCCCATGCCTCAAGAATGAGATACAATGTTTTATTTATTTTCTCCCCAACATACCTTCTGACTACAACAAGAAAACTTGATGTTTCCCTTAATTTTTAGCTTCATTCTGGTGTTCTGTCAGATGTATTCCAAGGATTAATTGTGGAAATCGAACTAGAAAATATTGGTGGTGGAATTACGGAATTCTCCAAATATTTAATTATTTCTTTTGTGGGAGGTTTACCAACCACCAGGAAGGGACATGACTATCTATTTCTCATGGTTGATAGGTTCAACAAGATGTGCATTCCCATGCCTTGTAAAGAGACCATCAAAGGACAATAAGCAACAAGCATGTTCTTTGAATAGGTATAGGTGCACTTTGGGATACCAAGGAACTTTATCTTAGAAAGAGATACCATAATTATCTGTACATTCTGAACTACATTGTCCAAAAATATGGACACTAAGTTGAATAGATATACATCACTCCATCCATAGAAAGATGGTTAGACAAAACTACTCAACAATACTTTGGTGCATATTTTGAAGGGTTACAATCAGAATCATCTGAAGACATGGGATGAAAATTTGATATACATACAACACCCTTATAATACATAAGTCCATACTTCTACTAGTAAGTCATATTTTAAAACTTTATTTGTATATTTTCCAACTTCAGCCTTGGATGTTGTATATGGATAGGAAGGAGGAGTGAGGGATGGCATCACAGGAGATTCATTGAGAGAAAACAAAATTGTTGAGAAGATTAGGAAAATCCATTTGCAGGTACAGGAGACGTTGAGGAAGTCATGGGAAAAATGCAAGGCTATACATGTGAGTACCTTTAGATCTATTATGGTCTAGAAAAAAACCTCATGAGGATAATAATACCCCCATATGTTTTTATAGAGGTGGTACTTTTTTGTATTTTCTTAAAGATAAATCTTGAATATCTTCGGACTAAAAATATTAAAATAGGAAAATACTAAATAGAAAACTCCAATATTTATCATTTAATGAAAATGTAAAATATTACAGATTGAAAAATAATATACATTCACAAAATAATTCCCGAGAAGAGGACTAGGAATCTTCACAAATTAAACTATATAATATGGAGTAATATTATACATAAATAAATAACAGTTCGAGGAAAAATAATATGATTCTCACATTCATCACAATATCATTATTTCGATCACATTCATGGGAAAGAAAGATAAATCCCCACATTTGAGATAACTTTAATAGAGTTTTTTCATTCAAAAGAGGAAATGAAAATACCATAACTTCAAACTTGACAATAACTTCTTTGCTGGCCTCCATGGGCCCATTTTTTTACCAAGAGACACATCGTGCAATGTGATTTTATTTTTCTTGTACCAAGGATTTAAAAACTTATTTTTCACATTAATAATAATTGTTCCAATTGAGTCCATCCAAGGATATCCCAAAACAATATCCACATCATCCATATCTATAGCATAAAAATCTATATAATACACATATTTATCCATACTAGGCTTCAAATATTTAAAAAATTGAACATTTTCACTTGCAACTTGTGTTCCTTGACCATTATTTGCAGGAACTTGCAGTCTATTAACCAACTGAATATTGATTAAATTATGCATGCAACTAGGGTTAATAGAAATAATAACCTCCTTCTTATGAATACAACCATGAACCTGTAATATAGAGTTGCCACATGAAAATAAACTCTTGGTTATCTCTATATCCTTTTTTTGTCCATGAGACCACTTATCTAACAATTATTTTTCAAATTATTCATTGGAGTGTGTCATCATCTCATTATAATCAAGTGATTTCCACCAAATAGATGCATCACCTTGTAATTTGAGAGCTTCCCAATGGGGCCAATTCTCTTCCCATGTTGACTTTATTTCTTTGATGAATGATACAATACTATGACCATCACATTTCTTTGTAAAATACATCTTGCTATAAAAAATCCCCAAAAATAGAACTAGGGTTTATAAATATCTTATCATACAAATTGTGTGGCTTTTCCAGAAAAACCCTAAAAAATCGTAGAATTTAAAATGCTCATAACTTTACCTCTTAGAGTTTGTTTTGATTGATTGTTTTCTTGAAATTGGGTATTTTTCAGAGAGGAATTTAAATATCCAATTTTTTTGGCCAAATTTTTCTCAGGAAGTTTCATATATGAACCTTAAGTGTGCCAACCTCTTTTTTCCCTAGAAAAAATATGCAAAAAGAGACAAAAATGTATCCCCCTCTTTGGCCAAAGAAAGTGCTCTTATTCCAATTGTTAAGTACTTAAATAGATGTGAAAATATAATTAAAAATAAACCCACAATATCAACCAGAATAAATCAAACCATTCACCAAAATATTAAACATAAAAAATAGAGAAAACCCTTGAGGTAGGGTAACACCATATATTAATCCTTAAGGAAGGATAAAAATCCTCAACAATTCTTGATACATACACAATATTTTTCACTCTACTTCAATACATTACTTATACTTGTTTATATAGCTCTCACTATCGTTGAGGAACCTTATAGAGATATTTCTCATATTTATTATATCTAACAACCATAATGGGTCTTATTTAATAATATAGTGGACCTAGTCCACCTTACATTGAATATGCATAAGCACATTCCCATTGGGTACCTCCCTAGGTACCCCATATTAAGTCCCTAGGTATACTACATCTGCGGTATGGACATTTTGAGATATTAGAGGATGTGAGAGATACTGCCTATAGACTGAGTCTACTGCCATAAATGCACATTTACTCAATAATGAATGTGGAGAATCTCAAAATCTACGAGCTTTCCATGCTGGATCAAGAGGAGGGGAAGGTCCTAACTTCCATAGAGGACTTAGCACCATATGCTTAGGAAGATTTAGAAAAAATAGTTATGTAGAAGAAGTATAGAACTATAAGACCGAAGCAACGTTACCTTTGGTAGATTGTGTTGAAATGACAACTTCCTGGCAAAGAAAAGTAGTACTCCAGGTAGAAGGTAGAGGAAAGATTTCCTCACGTGATTTAGTAAATATTTTTGGGACCAAATTCCTCCCTAAATGGGGAGGAATGATATGGATTATATCATTAAATTATTTTTCATGTATATTGATTCTTTAAAACTCAAAAAAAATGGAGGAATTAATTTGCAAGGTAATTTTAACAACAAGTATCGGTTTGGAAAATGGGGTCTGAATCCTTTCAAAGCCATTTTGAGGAATCAAATGACAATTTTTGGGGTAAAAAATTTCCTAGATTAATCTTGAACCCCATCACTCTTATCTACATATCAAGACCCTTCCAATGGTGCAATAATCATGTCAATCAGAGTATTTATGAAAAATTTATGCCTCCCACAACTTGACCTACTCTGTTGACCACCATAGTACGATAGGATGCCATGTCAGGCCCTCTCAATCATTGTTATAACCCTAAATTGCACTATCCCTGCTTACCTGGCATCAAGCCTACTCATGCCTCTTCCTAGCCAAAGCCATGCTGAGCAATTCCTCAAAAAACCACTTAAATCAAGGAACCCGCGCCCTAACCTTTCACTGGGTGCGGGTAACCGCCTGCTGACCTTCTACTGAATGCGGGTATCCGCGGGCTAACCCACTACAGCCCGCGGGTACCTAACAAAGCAAAAAATCAGGAAAGTTTCCGTCGGGACACGAGGCTTTTTGTCAGTTAACTGGAACTCCGAGCCATGCATGGCCGAGAGTTCACCAAAAACCCTAGCTCCTTCTAGCCTATAAAAGGAGGGGTAGGGGTACTATTCAAAGGAGGAAAAATCATAGCAAAGGAACTCTGCCAAATTGCCAAGCCAGTTTTGTCCCAAC
>JASDQU010417291.1:0-10277 GCA_032191745.1 Picea mariana
AGCCTCAAATTCTAGGATAGATTGGATTGTGCCTCAAATTTCTTGTCATGGAAAGTGAGGGTTACTCTCTTATTGGAAGAGAATGATTTCTGGGATATTGTCAAGGATGTTGTGCCTTTGCCTACAGATCCGTAGCAGTGGGCAACTCACAAGAAGAAGGAAGTGAAGGCGAAGCGGATGGTCATGCACGCCATAAAGGATGATTTGATCCCTTGTATATTTGAGAAGGAGATGACAAAGGAGATGTTCACTGCCTTGGTTAGCCTCTACTTGAGTGAACATAAACATGAAGATGATGTTGCGAAACATCAGATTCAGTCACCAGTTACCTTATGAATCACACAGATTCGTGATCAACTTACAGCAGTTGGGTAGAAGATTGCAGATGCAGAGCCGGTGAACATGGCACTGAATGGATTCCCAACTTCATGGGAACCATTTGTGAAAGGTATTTGTAATGTAGAATAAATTTCTGGATAAACATTGTGTGCATGGTTTTTGAAACGTCCAACATTTCGAGTGGACACTCCACCCATCATCAGGGACAACAGAAAGCTCATATGTAGGAAACGAGTGCCGAGGTTTTGTACTTAAAGATAGGAAAGTGACTGTTGAGTAAGAATTAGGTAAAGAAGTAACAAAGTTAAACTGGCCGTTGAGATTAAAAATAATTAATTAACGGAGTCAACAGGCCTTTGAGATAAATTTAAGGTGAAAAAGTAGTTAGTGGAGAAAAACAAATACCAAGAGATTAGAATAGCCGTTAAGAATGAAGAGAGTAAAAAAGGATGAGTTGAAAATAATGTTAATAATATCAAGGATAAYGTGGTAGTGACTAGTTAGGATTAGACAAAATAAGGAAGAAAAAGTATCAATTATTAGGAAGAAAATAAGCTTTAGCCTTTGATCAAAGGAATGAAAAGCTAATTTGAAGGAGAAATCCCTGTGTATGTGTTTTATTTTTGCTTCCACTGTTCATTTTTTTAGCTATTGTGTGACTGATACAATGTTCAGAAAAAATTAATTTTCTGCTGTTAAATAAATCTGTTTTGAGTTATTTAATAAGAGACATTAGGACAATAGTCACCTAGGTTGAAAAATTCACAACAACATGCTCGAGAACCATGATATTCAACCTGTACTTGCCATACATAGAAACTGCTAATTATAGACTTAACCAAAAAGCAGTCTGCTTCCAAAAAACAAAAAGCGAGAAAGACTGATCCTGAAGAGATGGAGCATCGGTCTACTGCAAAAAGCAAAAAATGGGAAAAATTGATCATCTTGCATGCAGTTAAAAGCAGTCTCATTGGACTTGCTTTTTTACAAGGATAAAAAATATGTAGTCATCATTGATATGCGGGTCCCAGATCTTTGGATACTGAAAAGAACAAACCGCTGAAAATAACATTTTTCTGGAATATGGTGAAACTGACTCTGGAAGGATACCTGATCAATGTCTAGGTCTGGATGCACTTGAAATGAGACCAGTGCGATGGAGTCTTGTTGGATCTTAACCCTCCAGTTGCACAAGTGCTACTGGGGGTTAACAAGTAACTTGCAATCAGTCATGCTTATAATGTCAGATTCCAAGAAACATGAACAGATAACTTTATCGACACTGCTGAACTGTGATTCTTCTATCCAGTCTATAATTTCAGCTACAAAGAGGGTCTTAAATTTTGCAATTTTTAAATGGCTGCAAAAGCTTCAGAGACAGCTATAAGTTCTAAGGATCTTCTCTGCCTTTCTTACTATGTCTGTAGTCTTTTTATGCACTTRCAMCTCTGATAAAAATTACAGTGCATAGATTAGACATGGTCATCTTGGTAATTTTCCATTGCAACAARCTAGTAAAAGTTCTTGATTGTGGTTTGAATTAGGAATGGCATTATGTAGTACTAATTGGTACAAGTTTCCAGTTTGACTTTCTTTTCTCAGGTTCAGAATTCATAAGTTAYTCAATATTTGCACTGTGCAGGTGACTTTGGTGAAAATGGTGAATGAAGCAACATCTAATATTCCTAATTGGCAAGCAGGAGAGTAAATCATTCCCTTTCATCTGAAGGTATTCAGTTTTCTCCACAGTTGTACAATACAGAATACCACTATGATGCAAATTCCTTCGTTAATTTGTTAATATTTTGAAGTTTTATCTTAATAAGATTCACATCTGGTAAGCAGGTGAAATGGGATGCTGATTACATGATTTTCACTTGGTGTTTATTTTTGTTTTGTGCCCCTGCTGATGCAAATCATCCCATCATTAATTGCCGAGGATTGCACAGTTTTTATGGTTGACAGGAAACTATTCAATATAAAGCTTTGGGGCAAGATGAAGTGCACATGAATGAAAGATTACAACAGACAATAATTTTTTTTGAGTTACAATTACATAGAATCAGGATATCTTGTAACTTGATCGATTGTATATACAGTTGATGATGCCAATGAATAGTTTGAACAGAGGAAAACCTAGGTTTCATTATTTATTTTTTAATTATATTTGTGTCCAATGATAGAGTTCTTTAATGCAGCCACTTCTGAACTGAGGAGTGATGCAACTTAGCACTGACTAGTAGAATTAATGTATTTTAATTCTGACAAGTTGATATCTGACAATATAAGTTACCTTTTACAACTTAAAATACCTTATTAGGTACTCCTGAGAAGGATGGTGAAAAAAGTTCGCAATTTTTTTTAGCTCAACAGAACCATTGATGGAATAAATAGCAAATGAATTCGCCAAAAAACCATGGAACTTCTCTTCTTCATCTTACCAGAATGAACATTGACCATCTGGCTCGTAGGAAGTTTAAACTTGTTCTGTCTAGAATGTTATGTTGAATCTGCCGATGTCTTATTTTTATTATGTTGGATAATACGACGCCTTTAAAACCTTCCCCCAATTAGTAAATCTATCCAACTTCAAGCAATAGTTTCTTTGAACGTTTGGAGATTTTGGAAGCAATAAAAAGATTTCTCACATGCTTTGAAAGATTTTAAGGTCCAGATATGACGCATTGGATATCTTTGCAGAGAAAATCAGCAGGAGGGATGCAATGCATTTACTCATGTCTTGGCAAGTAGACTAAGATTTATTTCTTACTTGATCTTATGTTTATCTTAATCATCTCTACCTTCTTACATCTGTGTGATGCACTTATCTTCAGAACAACATTTTTCCAATGAAGCAAAGACACTATAAGTATCTCAGTAGGGAGTTTCATATGGTATTCATTGTATGCGGGTCTTCCTATATGATTCTTTGAAGGAACTTTTAGGCCAAGGCAAAGGAGAAAAAAGGGAAGGTAGACTTTAGAATTTACTACAAAGATGAAGGCACTAATGCTCAAGGTTATTGCAACTTAGGATCTCAAGAATTTACTAAATTTGTTTTTCATTCCAAACATGATGTGGCCTCCTCCAGCCTTATACATTGCCGAGAATGACTTGCTACTATTTTTCAGGGCATAATCATTCCCTGGATGGTATATTCACTTAACATTTACAATGTCGAGTATGGAAAAGAGGAAGAGGAAAAATCCCAAAGAGATATGGACAATGATTAAGATGAGCGCTCGGAGAACTTGAATAATGGATGGATGCATCCAACATCCCGACCACTAAATTGAAGAGGAAACACAATGGCAAAGGGTAGGAAAAAGTAGGGGGAGACATCAAACCTTGGAAGTGGAGAACAAGAAAATCCTCAAAATGGAGACCCAAATAGTGTAATACCCCAATTTTGACCCTTGGTTAGGTGGATCAGTGTGTAGATTTAATGAACTTGGCTAGAAGCCTAGACATGTGGTTTTATTTTTAAGCATGACATGATACACAACTATTTACTAGGGTGGTAATCATTCTTGTGATGTATTGTGGTCTGTACATAGGTACATTATGATTATAATATTAAAACCACTAAAAGGTCGCAAGCAAGCATAGGGGGCTATGAGTCCACAAGAGGGGAAGAAAGGGAGCTACAGAGATGTAATATATTTTATTGTTTCTTTGACCTTATCCTAAGTTCTTTGACTTTACCTTATGATTAATGAATTCTTTTCATCTTTGAAAGGTATTTGTCCAAAGGAATGATATGTGTTCTCCTTGAGAAGACACATGGTCATAGTTTCCTCGGAAGTATTTAAGATGCATTTTCAGCAATGCAAGGGGTTCTTTGTTGATTATTCTTTGAGTTCTCCTTTGGTTCATGTTCCCGTACATTCTTKCTTTTGTCCATACTATGTAGAMTTGTCACCATCCATATAGGAAACCATACTTGAAATTAATTGGGAATGCTTGAGAAAAGAGTTGCAATTGCTAGTTGCAGGAAATCTAGAGTAACCAACAAAAGAGATTCCCTTTCATGCATTGAAGCACTGGAGGGAAAYRRGATTGCTAGAGGGATTGCAATGCMAAAAAGGCACCTCTTTTCATGATGTTGTCCAACATTGAGAGGGGAGAGTGTCACTGGTTGAAGATGTATYGATGATCCTAGTGGAATTATCATGATATTTTCCTTGTCCGAGCACTATGGGTTGGGTTGTGTGAGAGAATTTAGAGCCAACAAGTAGAAATTCACCCTTGTGGTCTCATAGCCTTGGCTTGGGGGTGGCCTCTAAAATAGAGTGCCAATGGTTGGGTGGAAAAACACTCGTTGGYGTCGAATTGTAGAGAAGATAAGTATTTATTCTTGATGTTTGATATTTGTTATGTTATTCATTTCTAGTATGAATTGTAATGTCCGACAATTTGAGTGTTTGGGAAAGAACTATAATGTGTATAATTAAATTATGGGATGCATTCAAGGTACAAATGCTTTGTCCATGTGTTCAATTAATTTGATGGTGAATGCCATTAATTTCCTAAGTGAAAAACAATAATGCATATGCATTAGGAGGAAACATCGAGCATGTGTATGGGTAAAACAAGTGGAATTATTCTTTGCTGTCAAGTTGTCTACATCTTCAATTGTAAATCTAAGAATGGTGTAGCTACATGAATTATGGGTTTGAAGTGAGCAAAATTAGAATTTTGTTTGAAAGTGGGAATTTGAAGTTGAATGGTTTTTCTCTCTTTTGTTGAATTTTAATGCTTAGCTCATGCACATGTAGTTTATTTCAATTTAGCATGTACTTGAACCATAAACAATGCAATAATACCATATACAATAGTTGTAGTAACCAAGATCACAAGAAGAATAACCATGCACAAGAACACAAAAAGTTATCCTGAAAAAACCCTTCTCAATCTAGGGAAAAACCCAACAATCCTTTGCTATAGAGTCAAGAGAAGATCCCCCACACCATAAACCCTAGAGCACACAAGAGGGTGCTCTATGACCTTGAAACTTGCGCCTAAGAGAAGTGCACACTTCACTCGTACAAGTAGCTTGAGAGAATGTTAAAATGAAGTGTTAGTGAGTGATCCACACTGACGATGTACTCTCTTATATATACAAGACCTAGCATAACAATAGGTGTGTCTATTGGCACAACAAGGCCGACTTGTACTACTAAAAAATATAATTAATCTTTCACACAATATTAATTATCTTTACATGGTGGGGCCGACTTGTACCCTTTACAACACAAATTAGGGCTTACACAATAATCTTACTCTTAGACAATATAACAAGGATCTCTCTCATCCTCTAGTGCTCAACCACTAGGGACACGTCCACCTGTGCTCAGCCACAGGGACGTCACTCTCAACAGATCAACTCAACTAAGTCCATAGGAGTACCATTAGGAGAGCCATCTCAAGTCGACTCAACTATGTCCATAGGAGTCTGAGAGAGACCATCTCAAGTTGTCTCAACTCACTCCAGAGGAGCACGACAAGAGACCACACGTCATCTCAACTCATTCCAGAGGGAGTATGACACACCAATCACATGGGCTCTCTCACAGACGTCTCAACTCAGTCCAGAGGAGAACGATCTGGAGAATGTCTCATGAAGTTGCAATCATCAACACTCCCTCTTAGCTAGGGAGGCATTCACCACCACACCAAGTCTCTCACAGAAGTACTCAAACTGAGTATTGGCAAGCGGTTTGGTGAATCCATCTGCAACTTGCTTGTGTGTAGAAAGGTACTACACATGTATTGCTTTCCACTGCACCATATCTCTGATGTAAAGGTATTTGATCTCAATGTGTTTCGATTTATCGTGAAACACATGATTCTCTGAGAGCTTCACACAACTCTGGTTATCGCAATGGATAACGATGGAATCCATCTCATGTCCAAATAAGTTTACAAGGAGCTTGCGAAGTCACACTGCTTCACAGACTGCCACACATAATGCAATGTACTATGCTTCCGCGATACTCAAAGCCACATAAGTCTGTTTCCTGTTGCACCTGGAAATCATAGCAGATCCCAAAGTAAACAACAATCGAATGTGCTCTTCCAGTCCACTGCGCTCCTTGCCCAATCTGCGTCAACATATTGTTGATATTATGGTGACGAGAATAGAATATTCCGAGAAGCAAGAAGAAACCCTAAAGCATTAAACCTAACCCTAGAGGACAAGTCGATTCAAGGAAATAATTAATATTAAGTATTTATCATCCAAAATGAGAAGTCGACCCAGGCAGCTCAGGAAAACAGTATAAATACAAGTAGCCAGACCTCATTTTGTATCACATAGCTCATAATTTCAGCTGGGAAGAAGTGCGCACTGCAGAAACTGGGCAAGTGCGCAAGTCTGGGGAGCAGTTGCAGCCAGAAGTTGCCGCAATCTGTATTCCTGGTTTAGGCTCGGACTTTCTGATCAGTCTTGGTTATCTTTATGCATTAGGTTGGAATTTCAGATCAGTCTTGGTTATCTTTATGCATTAGCCATGGTTGGCTATTGGTTTGCTTCTAGAATCATTCTCTGTCAAGGTTAAGGTGCTCGGGGGTGGCTCCGACCTATGGTTGGGTGACAATATTGTTATATTGTCTATGGTTAAACGAGCACATCCATTACTTTCTAACAGGTTATGGGCCCACACTATCTTTGGACAGTCTAACCGTTGGAAGATAGATTGGGAGGATTTGCTCAGTTACAGTTGCAGTTGCAACCAATTTTTGCTGCAACAACGAAACACTAACCCTCTTTTTGATGCACCTTAAGTGAAGAGATTGACCTAATTTATGGATAGCCCAGTTGCCTTAGCCTAGCGCATCTCCTGGTATTCTCAGCAAACCAAGACGTCAAGCTTGAGTTTTTGGTCAAAATCAAGGGTTGACCAAGTCAAAGCAATTATGACTTACTCTATGAAGTTAGAAAACAAGTTAGAAGGGGCTTCTAACTTTAGAGTGTGGAAGACAAGGATTGACCTCATCCTTGCCAAGAATAAAGTGTTGGACATTGTGAAAGAAAAGATCGTGGAACCACAACTCGAAGAAGGAAAAGAGAAGGAACCTCAGAACGTTGCAGTTATGGAGAAGTTCAAAGACATTGACATCAGTGCCATGAGTATCATAGTGGACTCTATCAAAGACCATTTGATACCCTACATCTTCCATCTTGACTCATCTAAGAAGATGTATGATGCCCTAACAAACCTCTTCTCAGTCATAAACATTGGACAAGTAATGAGTCTGAAGAATGAGCTCCGTGACATGAAAATGAATGATGATGACAACATAACATCATACTTTGTGAGAATCTCCTAGTTAAGAGATCAACTACAAGCTATTGAAGACATCATTTCAGAGAAGAAATTGGTAAATATAGTACTCAATGGTATTCCCAAGACATGGGATGCATTTGCCGCAAGCATGAATACAAGGAATGGGTATCCTACATTTGAAGAACTTTGGACTTGATGTGCACAAGAAGAATCAAGGATTAGTGCAAAAGAGAAACCCCAAAAGGAATACGATGATTAAGGCTTCACAACAAGATTCAAGAATTTCAGGAATAAAAAAAAGTTTGGCTCCAGGAAGAAACCAAATCAAGAGAAAGATATGTAAAAAGTACAATGCTTCAATTGTCGAAAATATGGTCACTATAAGAATCATTGTCCTGAGTTAAAGAAAAGGAAGGAAACACACGAAGCATCAGTTGCCGAAGAAAGGGAACCCTCAAATAAGGCCAAACAGGACAAAACATACTTCTTCTTCTAAGACAAGGTAACAATATTATTCATAATTCTTGTACATACCATGTTTACATGGTCTCTGTACATATCTTGCATATCTATTTCTTAGAAGATAAGATGTTCAAAGAGAAACAATACCTATGGAAGAACAACAAGATAATGATTGTTATCCTGATGACTACAAGTCAAGCAATACACATGAAAAGATGAAGTACATCGACAACCCCTGGTTGTCCATCCACATCCATGATTCTATGATGAAAGGAAGAAGTCATAATCTTCAGGGCATGAAATCTATAGAAAACTCCATGGACCCAAGAGCTAAAGAGAAACATGAAGAACATGAAGATTCCAAGAGAGAAAAAAGCAAGAACAACCAGTCATTATATTAAGAATCACAAGACTACCAGCTTGATCTGAACCCTCTAGAAGCAATCAAGCAGAAGAAATGGAAGTTGTGATAAAGAACAATGTATGGAAGACTTATGAATGGAAGCATTGCGAGATCCAGAACTAAAGGTTCTCCCAGATGGAGGGAGAAGACTATGATGATAGCTTGTTTCAGTAACCAGACATCCCTGAGCCATTATATCTCCTGCAATATCCATGGGTTGGAGTTCACATCAGATGAATGTAAGGACTATTCTCCTCAACAGAGTAATTGAACAAAGAGGCATATGTAGAGCAATCTCAAGGTTTTGAGGTATACCAGAAATAAACTCTTGTACACATATGGAAGAAGATCTTGTATGGATTCAAACAATTTGGTGCAGAGCCTCCAATGCACATCAAAAGCACAGTGAAAACTTTCTATAATAGATATATTGTATCAGAATGGTTACTCAGAAGTCCAGAATGATGGATTGCCAATCCATGACAAGCTCTCATGATGACATAAGAAGTGCCACTTGGATATGTTCCAATTTGAGCTTTGCCACAATGTTATGAGCTAGCAGGAAACAAAAGAGCTGAATCCAACTATGATATACTATAATGATTAGAGCTATATGAAGCCTTCAAAGAAAATCACTGTTCTAGAAAGACCAAAGTACATTGAGATCAAGCATTACATTCTCCGTGATGAGGTCTAGAAAGGAGAAGTAGTTCTCCAATATATCTCCATAGATGAACATATAGCAGACACTTTGGTAAAGCCTCTATCCAAGATGAAAAAGTTTACGTACTCAAGAAACAAGCTGGAGCAACACATTAGTGCTCCCTCCCAACCTGGGAGTCATCTGTTCCGTTTTCAATAAGGAAGCCGTCTCCTTATTGATTTATGGACAATCATTTTTCAGTTCGAAAAATGGTCTAGGATGAGCAGTTCCTTTCTAGTTCCGAAAGTGGTTTGAGATTTCTGACAGACAGGCATTTTCCAGTTCGGAAAATGGTCCAGATCGGACGGTCATTTTCGTAATGAAAATGGTTCGATAGATTGTTGATGTACCATAGAAAACGATTCCCCTTGTGGCCAGTGTGGGGGAATGGTCTAGGACAATCTTTCTTCTTGAAAGTCACTCTCAGTAGTGGTCAAGAAGAATGGTCCACCTCACCGGGCAGTCATTCTTTCGAAGTTCACAGTTGTGAGCAGTTTTGAAGAATTGTCCGTTTTGGAGGTTGGGGGGACAATCATTTCCTTAGGAAATGGCCCGGACAATCATTCCCTAGGGCAGACTCATTCTCTCCAGGTTGCACTTTATTTAGTGCCAGAAGAATGGCCCATTTAAGTGAATGGTCCAGGTTCAACAATTAGGGACAAACATTCCCTAGCGCAGATTGATTCTCTCCAGGTTGCACTTTGCTTAATGCCGGAGGAATGGCCCAGATAGGTGAATGGTCCAGGCTAAAAAATCAGGAAAATTATTCTTCTATGCTTGAGAAGAATAGTCCAGTAGCTCATGGTTGATGTTTTACCTTCTAAGGGCAGATGCTCTTCTAGATCCCACAGATGTGAGTGGAAGAATGGCCCATATGACTCAGTTTATATCATAACATTGTTTTTTTGTGTAGGTTGATATCAGATGATATGATTGATATGGAGACTGTATGTCTCTAGAAAGTAGATGTATGCTACTGTGGTGGATGTGTTCCACTGGGTGTGACTATGTGTCACTGATTAAGTAGTTGTGTGCTACTTGGTGTGGTAGTGTACCACTAGATTGTAGTTGTGTACTACTT